>VXBB01003634.1:50405-64978 GCA_013399915.1 Illadopsis cleaveri | reverse complement strand
CGCACCCGGACGCGTTCCCGGGGCGCGGCGGGCGCGGCGCTGTTGCCCTCCATGCTGATGTTCGGCGTCATCCTGGCCTCGAGCGGGCTCCTCCTCATGATCGAGCGCGGCATCCTCGCCCAGGTCGGGCCGCCGCCGCTGCACCCGCCTGCCGAGCTGTCCCGGCGGGACGGGCGGGACTCGACGACGGAGCTGGAGCTGGAGGTGCTGCGGGACACTCGGAACCGCACGATCCGCGCCCTGTGCGGGCAGCGCTCGATGCCCCGCAGCGTCTGGGAGCTGCCGCCCGGGCAGCGCCGCACGGTGCTCCGGCACCTCCTGGTCAGCGACAAGTACCGCTTCCTCTACTGCTACGTGCCCAAGGTGGCCTGCTCCAACTGGAAGCGCATCGTGAAGGTGCTGGAAGGGGCTCTGGAGAGCGTGGACGTGCGGGGGAAGATGGACCACAAGAGCGACCTGGTGTTCCTGGGTGACATGAAGCCGGAGGAGATCAGCTACCGCCTGAAGCACTACTACAAGTTCATCTTCGTGCGGAACCCCATGGAGAGGCTGCTCTCGGCCTACCGGAATAAATTTGGGGAGATCAAGGCATACCAGCAGAAATATGGCGTGGAGATCATCCGGCGGTACCGGAAGAACGGGGGGAACTCGGCCGGCGACGACGTGTCCTTCTCCGAGTTCCTGCAGTACCTGCTGGATGAGGATGTGGAGCACATGAACGAGCACTGGATGCCCATCTACAACCTGTGCCAGCCCTGCGCCGTCACCTACGACTTCATCGGCTCCTACGAGCGGCTGCACGCCGACGCCAGCCACGTGCTGGAGCACATCCAGGCGCCCTCCTTCGTCCGCTTCCCGGAGCGCCAGGCCTGGTACAAGCCCGTCACGGCCGAGACGCTGCACTACTACCTGTGCAACACCCCGCGCCGGCTGCTCAAAGAGCTCCTCCCCAAATACATCCTGGACTTCTCCCTCTTCGCCTACCCCCTGCCCAACATCACCAGCCAGTTCTGCAGGCAGTGAGCGGTTCCTGTCGAGAGACGGTGGGAATTCTGCCTTGGCTGCAAGGATTTGCTTGCACAGCCCTGGCTGCTGTGTGAAGCACGCTCCTCTATGCATTATTTCCTAATTTTATACTTTGTAAGCACTCTTTATATAAAATACTCTCTACTGCCTTCGCCACTTAGGATCCTTTTTGTACCTCTCTGACTTTCCCGTGTACGTACACCGCTGGCTTGAGCACAGTAGCTTTTGTACCTCTATTTTGCTCTAAATCCTTTTTTTATGCCATGACATGGAGAACTCCTGTAAGGAATCTGAGAAATTTATATATTTTAAGTATTTTTTTTCCTTTTGGGGGTTTTGTACTAAAAACTTCTGGAGTTTTGTTGGTTGAATTGAGATTGTAATGTGGCAGTTGATGCACTAAAAATTAGCTCTGTTAAACCAATCCCGGGTGGGTTTTGGGTGTAAGTAGAAAAAAATAATAGACAAGGTTCCATTTATCCTTTATTTTCTCATTGTAGATGGTACTTAAATGAGGCTGGTCATTTTTTCTATGTCAGTAGTACCTCTGGGGTTTTTTTATTGTTATTATTATTTACCGTTGAAATATAACTAGGAATAGGATAATACCCCCTTTTTGGGGTGATTTTGGAAGTACAACTATTTACCCAAGATCATGTATCAGATGCAATATCAAGCCATCACATTCCGCCCTTTTCTCTGAATTGAAGCAATACAGACTCGGTATAAGATCAAAGCCCACCCTGGTCCTTAGGATGGAAAACAAATCCCACAGGCCACGTGCCAGGTTGCAGCCTCATGGGTCCCTGCATAGAAACCACTGTAGAAAACCCCTTTCTACAGCCATGTTTGAAACAATGGCAACTTCTGTATTGATTCTTCCTCCTTTGATAGCTGTGCACACCCCTTTTGTAGCTCTTGTATTTAATTATGGCTCTGGAATCCATAAAGTTTGGGAGATAATGCAGGATGTTGTTCCTGGGAGGCTGTGTCCTCGTTCCTAATAAAGTTTTATATGAATTAGTCTGTTAGTGCTTTTCCTTGGGATTGTTTGTGTCCTTGGAGAGGCCTCTGCCCCTCTAAGGGGGCAACAACACAAAGGTGGGATGAATTGGTCGTTGCTGTCATGATTAATTAATGTTTTAATTGCCAGAGCTGCACCAACACATGGAGAAGAGCTGAATGCATAGCAGGACACAGGGAAATGGGATGAAAAGCTGCAGAATGGGCTACAAATTGCTGTGGAGTTGGTACAAGGTGGTAGGGATGGGTTATGGAGCTGGCGACTTCCTAGGATTCCTCTCTTAATTTTCCTTCCCCCCTTTTAGGGTTTTTTATTCAGGATTTTAACATTTTCTGAAAGAAGGGCATGGAGCCACACCCAACCCCACTGCTGGGGTAAGTGGCCGAGGACAGTTTGGGCTGAGGGGTTTTTACCTTTGCTGAGGGGGTCATGACTGGGTATGGGGACAATGACAGGAACGCTCATGGATTTGAGTTCCTGGCTGTGTCCTGAATCTGCAGGCATTGATCCCAGGCCAGAAATGGGTCAGAAACTGGCTTTTCTCTCTTTGTGCCCACTCTGAAATGGGCAGCATTCCTGTCTGTCCCCAGGGATTGTGGTGCCCAGAGCTGGAAGAACTGGGGATCTGTCCTCCAGCTAAAGGCACCAGATCCGGCTGGGAATCGGATTTTGTTTTGTAAAACAGATGCTGTTGGGGGGGTGGGCTGAGCTGTAATTAAACCTGACCTCCAGGTCTCCCTAACTAGGAATAAGTTGGTGAGACTTTGCTATCTTTGCTTCTGGGAACATTTCCCACTTGTTTGGTGATTTGGTTTTTAATTAATGTTTATTTCTCAGTAGTTTTAAAGGTTTATGCTGCTTGTTTGTTTATCTGCTGCAGCTTCTGTTCTCTATATTAAATTTCTCTCTCTTTTCCACTTAATCTAATTTACTGTGCACAGGATTTTGCTTTTCTCTGACTCTCTCACTCCTTTTCTGGGCATCACTGATCACCCTTTTCTCTTTAAATAAAGCAAACAGGCTCCCATTTCCTTGTACCTTCCCATGAGGAGGATTTTAATTCAGGTAGAGCCTTGTAGCTTGGGAAGAAGTTTGTCTGCAGGTCAGCAAAAATGAGAAATCTATCAGGTTTCCATTATTTGGGCTTCATTTTATCTGTGGCAAATGGTCTAATTCTCTGTGGCAGCTTTGAACAAGTAGAGTGAAAAAAAAGTCAGCTCCCTCTGCAGCTGTATAATTTCTTTTCTTTGTCAGGTGTTTCTCCAGGGTGGAATAAATCAGGAGGAGATTCCAGAGCTGACAGCAGGCACTGGAGGTGAGAGGTGCTGAGCAGGATCCAGCCATCCTCTGGAGCATGGGAAAAGGGGTGACAGCTGCAGGAGCAGGGAGGAAAACATGAAGTTTATGAACTGGTTTGGATCCATTCCAGTCTGGCAGCTCCTTTTCCCACCTTTCCATCCCTATACGTGCAGTTATCCTGCAGAATCAAAAGGGAATCTTTCCTCTTTTGAATTCTAGTTTGTTAATCCACAATTCTGCACTGAATGCTCCAAACTTCCTCGAGTGAAAAACCCAAGGTTTTGGTATTGGAGTTTGTCCCTGCTTTTTCCTCACTTGCTTATTCCAATTTTGTGCTAATAAATCACATCCCTGACCCCGCTGTTCCCGTGTTCTCCCTGTAGAACCCTCTCCAAGGATGTGGAGACACCCCAACAGTAATTCCACCTCATGACACAGTAACCTTCTGATTCCCTCTAAAGTACCACAGTGTTACTGTATTTTGTCATTAGTCACTTCTTTTCATCATCAGTTTTTGGAATTGAGCTGGTTTGGTGTTCCCCTGTGGACCAGGGAGCGAGACGGGTTAGGAACCTCTGCTGTTCCAAGAATCTCACTTCACGTGTCATCTTCTTTACTAATTCCAACATTACACCTGCAAAGCCTCGTTCCACCCTTTCCAAACCCCAAGCTGTTGGCTTTTGGCAACGTGACTCTGGGAAGGGGTTAGGAACATGTTCCCTCTGGTCCCCATGCTCAGCTCAGGGTGTATGTCAGGTTTCTTCTCTTTCCTGTGGGTCTTCTGTGGATTTTGCAGGAGTAGCTGACTTCCTGGCCAGGCACTGGGGCTGAAATAAACACATTAAGGCTGCCAGTCGCCAAGCTGGCTGGTAGCCATGACCCCGGATCTAGTGGGAATAAAGCTTTGGGAATGGCGACGGGAGCAAGCGGTGCCAGGGGCAGCTGCTCTGACGCCTGCAGATGGCATCACACCAGCCTGGCTTCTGCTCCTCTTGGCTCCCAGCCTCCCTCCTGATGGACCAGAGTCACCATGGGCTGTGGATCTTGCTCTGAGGACGAGCATCCTTGGGATGTTCCTTCCCTCGCAGGCAGGATTTTGAAAGAGCCAAAAGAAAGTGTCTCCAATGGGTCTATTGTGTGTCGAGATATTTTGGTATCCATAGAATTCCGGAATGGTTTGGATTGGAAGGGACATTAAAGATAGTCCAGTTCGAACCCCCTGCCATGGGTGGGTTTGAGAGGATGTCAGGCACATCCCTGGATGAGGCTCTTTGCCACAGTAAACCAAGGATATGAGGAAACCTGGGATGAAAAGCGCCGTGCCCAAGCGCTGCCCCCGCCCTGCACCGCTCGGCTTTTATCGCAGCTATTTTGCATGTGAATGAGAACTTTCCCACTTCCTTCTGGGGCTTGAATTGGCAAACGGGGAGTTGTTAAAAAATCTCCAGTCTTCAGCCCCGACAAAGGATGGTTGCCATGGAAATAATGGAAGTTGCATCGTAAGCAAAATATGTCCAGGCCCGGCGCCAGAGGGAGGGAGGAGGGAACACCTTGTCGGTCACGCACCTTCTGCCAGGGCCCATGTGCCTCCACGTGGTTTTCCTTATCCTTGGCAGTTTGTCTCTTGGGTTAAAAGAGGAGAAATCAGAAGTGTCATGGCTGGATGGGAAGAGCTTGTAGAACTTCACTTGCTCTTTCCACAGTGCTGGTGCCACCAAATTCAGCAGAGCTGCCCCACATTTTGGATCCCAAAGTTTGTTGGTAGCGGGGTTGGAACAGAATCTGGAATCCCATCTCAGGTAACAGGCAGGAGTCTCCTGTCTCAGTTATATCCAGCCTCTTGTTTGTGTCTGGGAAACTTCCAGGTCTGTTTTCCACTTGATTATAAAGACAGACAAGGGCTGTCTGGGAAAAAAAACCCCACACCTTTGGATTTTAAACTCTCCAAAAGCCTTTTCCTTTGCAGACCCGCAACTATAAACTGCATCTTCTGTTGCTTTCAGCAAATTTTAACATGATTTCGAGCCAAGAAGCTTGAAGAATTTGCTTTATACCTCTCCAAGGTGCTAATGGGAGCCACAGAATCCTTGCTGAGCTATGAGAGGGACTGTAATAAATCTCCATCAGGGTTTATCCATGAGCTGCAGAGCTCTTCAGCGAGGCCCAGAATCAGTGTGGAAACTGCACCTTCCAGTGGCTCTGGTGAGTGGTATTTGCTGGTGGGAGCTTGAAATGGGGAACAACAGGGCACTTTGTGGCCTAAACACATCCTTCTGCTCTCCTGAAAGCTCCAGAGGCTTGGGAAGAAGCTCAAAGCAACTAGCAAAATCCTGTTTATTGCTGTTGGGGAGCATCAGGTGAGGAGGACAACAAGGATGTGGGAACCAGCGGCAACACACAGGTGCCTGAGGAAACCCCTGTTGAAACTGCCACTGTTTGAAGGAATTTTAAGGTGCCAGAGTGCAGAGTAAAGGATAAAGAGTGTGTCTGGGTGTAGGCTCAGATCCCTTGGCAGCAGCAGAGCAGAACTGAGAAGCTGAGAAGAATAAATTCAGGCTCATTTCTGACCAGGGAAAGCACCAAGCAGGGGGAAGCAGCAAAGGCTTGAGATACAAAAGGTAAAAACATAGCAAATGCATATAAATATCTGGATCCTCATGCTGCTTGTTCACCCCGCACATCAATCCCACCTCCTGATCATTAGCAAGTCCAAGCGGATGTTAAGCTGATGAGAGCCCAGTGAGCCTGACCTTGGGGGAGAATCCCAGAATGATTTTGGTGGGAATAGACCTTAAAAATCATCCAGGCCCACCACCTGCCATGGGCAGGGATACCTTCCACTACACCAGGTTGCTCCAAGCCCCATCCAGAGTCAAGGTGTTCCATGGAATCATGGGGGTCAGGAGGCTTTTGGGGACTTTGAAGGAAGCAGCAGCTGGGGATGAGGAGCTGGGGACACTTAGGGTAGCCACAAAAACATCTGGTTTGTGGGAGAGCCCTGACAGCAGGGCAGGGCTGACGGGTCTGTCCTGCTGAGTGCTCACAAAGAGCCCCCTGGAGCCAGGACTGGCTCCGGCAGCAAATTCTTGGCGCTGACAGGACGATGCTGCAGAGACACAAAGTCTCTGCGAGCACCGCGGCCGCCCCGGGCACTCGGCTCCGCGCCGGAGCCTTCCCTGGAGCAGCTCCGCAGGAATCCACCCTCCGCTCGCTGGCTTCAGACAATTCCTTACAAAAAAATCGCTTTAACCAAGTCTTCCAATAGCAAAGGTGAGCCCTGCAGTGTTTCAGTAGATCTTTGAAGACTCGTAAGTGGTAAGTGTCCTCCGGGGTAGGCTGGGGCAGCTGCCTTGGTGGGGACACTGCACAGTCTCACGGCCCCATCCCATCCCTCCCTTCCCTGATCCAGGCTGGCATGCTCCTGCACACCCCATCCCTGCCACCCCTCTGATCTTCCAGGGCTCAGGTCCTGTTTGCCCAGTGTTTAACACAACCCCACCCCTCCCCGTGGCTCCCAATTCCAAACCTGCTCCGTTAGAATATTATTTTTCCGGGGGGAGCTCTGCCAGCTGCTCCCTCCCATCCACACGCGGCCCCGGAGGGCTCGGCACAATTCCCCATCCCACAGGGACTGCTGGCAGGAAGCAATCTGGCAGACAACATGTTTAGAGGAGACTAATGTCTCAGAGCCACCGAACCATTTAATTGCCAATAAACACAGCCCACATGTAAATAATTATGGAGACCCAGGAACTGTGTCGTCTTCCATGGAAGGAAGGAGCTGGCAGCCTGGAAACACCCCATGGCAGGGGGAGAAATTAAGATTTCTTGTTAATGCTGGAGGGATGAGCATTTGTAGACCTGCCTGGATATTTCTGGGTGTTGCTTTGGGCTCAGGGTGGCCCAGGAGGTGATGTTTCCTGATGGAGTGAGAAAGACCAGGCTGTGCCTTGAAGTGAGTTTGAGGGTAAATCTTGAAAATTCATCCTTTTGCTTCACCAGGCTTTTGTTGCAAGCCAGTGGGATTATTGCAATATCTTTTTTTGCCCCATTTTTGGGATAAAGAGCTACAAGGATCCTAGTTCAGAAGTTTGGAGCTTTATCAGCATCATGCAGGTTCTCAGCAATGCAGACTTTCCCTTCAGAGCCCTGGTAAAATCTGCAGGGACTCTTTGTTCCCCTGCCAGGACATCCCATCCTGTTCCAGCCCTGGCCTTGAGCAGGGACACCTTCCACTAGAAGGCTCTCTAAGACCTGTTCAACCTGGCCTTGGATGGGTCAGCCACAGCTTCTCTGGGCACCTGTGCGGGGGCCTCAGCACCCTCTCAGGGAAGAGTTTCTTCCCAATCTCCCATCCTGCCCTCTGGCAGTGGGAAGCCATTCCCCCTTGTCACTCCAGGCCCATGTCCCAAGTCCCTCTGCAGCTCTCTCGGAGCCCCTTTAGGCACAGGAGGGGGCTCCAAGGTTTCCCTGGAGCCTTAGGCATCCCCACTGCCATCTTTCACCCCCTGAGGTTGCCCTGGTTCCATTCCTGGAGCAGGAGGATGTCACTACGCAGAGCCCCCCATTGTCACCACCGGAGGAGCCGCATCGATCCAGTAATTTGGCTTTTCCCAGGGGTTGATGGGTTCCTATGGCAACCAAGAGCCGCTCAGCAGCGCTTCCCTGCGCGGCAATCAGCGCTCGCCTCCTTTATGGAATTAGCCCCCGTCACCCGCACGCTGCGCGTGGCCTCGGCTTCATTCCGCTCATCACAGCCAGGAGATGGGCTGGGGCATCCGAGGGGAGACAACCACCCCTGCCTGGGGGGATCTGGCTGGAGCATCACCTCCAGCTCTCTGCTGCCAGGGGCTGTGGGATGGCTCCATCGCTGCTGCAGGAAATTCTGTGTCTCCTGCATTGCTCCCAAAATTGGGTATTGATGTGCTGTAAAAATGATGCTTTGAGTGGGAGGGTTTTGGGGTGTCTCCCAGCCCTGCTCCGTCCTCGGCAGGCTGGAGAGTCCCAGTGGCACCAATCCAGGGATGTGTCTGTAGGTTTTTGGGGGACCGGTACAAGGCACCCCATCCCTCATCATCACCTCGGGGAACGATGTTGAACTAAGTGTGGTAAATGCCAGATTTGTCCCTGAGCCGGGGCACGGTGACCGTGGTGTGTGACTAAGGAGATTCTTGGCATCTGCCGCGGGAGCGGAATGACGGATAAAACAGATGAATGAGGAGTAAACAGGGGTTTAGGAAATCTTGGTTAATTTGCTGCAGCGAGAGCTTGCTACGCTCACAGAAATTAAAGTGTGAGCACTCCAAAGCGTCTCGCAGTGACAGAGGAGGAGGAGGAGGCACCGGGGGAATAGGGGATGAGTTGGAAGTGGGTACATCCATAAATCAGCTGTGGTGCTTTCAATAATTCAACAGTGCTGGAAGATCCAGGAGTTCACAGAGAGATGATGTCCATGGGAAGGTGCTCAGTCTGCCTGATCCTGTGGGATCCAGCCCCCAGGTGTCCAAGGCCAGGTTGGATGAGGTTTGGAGCAACCTGGGCTGCTGGTAGGTGTCGCTGCCCACGGCAGGGGGTGGAACTTGGTGGGATTTAAGGTCCCTTTCATCCCAAACCAGGACCCATTCCAGGTCATCACTGTGAGCCTGAGCTGTATCAGCTGTGCTTTTAGCCAAAAAGAGTGAAAATAAGCCTGATTTACTCACGTACATGTCACAAACCTGGCTCTTTAACCAGAGCCAAGATCTGGGAAGAGAGTTTGCGACAGTTTATACAGCCCATGGAATCTGCTCAGAGAAATGCAAAAGATATTTTGGAAGCCCTGTCAAGGAAATCAGAAGCAGTGGCTTGAGTCAGAACATTATTTGCAATAAACTAGAAAATAATGGTAATAATAATAACAATGATAATGATAAAATGAATCAACAATTTCTAAGCCTTTTCCAGATCCACAAATAAAATTTGCCCAATGATCCTGGCTCAGTGGAAGAGCTTCTCTATTCTGGATGTTTTGTCATCCCTGGTGACATCCAGACAGAACAAATGCAGCAAGAGGGGGACTAAAAGTCAATGGAAAATTACCAGGCTAATTTTGTTTGCTGTGCCTGATTTGGAGACAGAGGAGGAAGTTTCTGGGAGTGCACATGGAAACATTGTTGATCCCTCGCATGAATTTAGAGTTGGTGCTCATCTCAATTCATTCTGCAGTGCAGGACAAAGGGCCTCATCATCTGCAGCCATGGAATAAACCTGGAAGGGGATCAAATAATGGGAATAATACCTTGCTTGTAGGTAGGCTCTTCCAAATAATCATTTCTCAAGTGCTTTTGAAAGAACATCACTGGAATAAATAATATTATCTGCCCGTTAGAGCTGTAAACACCTAAACAGGCTGACCAATATTTTCCCTTCCTGGGCTGTGTCCTGGCAGATGGGAGAGCTACAGGCACCAAATCCTGGTAGAGAAGAGGGTCACAGAATGGAATTGTTTAGGCTGGAAAAGATCTTTAAGATCATCAAGTCCAACCGTTATCAACCATATTTCAACCAGCAAGAGAGTTTATAAGGAAGAAACAGCCTCAAGGAGAATATTTGTGCAAAACTCTTAATAATTGAGGATGATTTAACAAAAATATCCTCTTTATACCCCCTGGTTCGTGGGAGAAAAGCTTCAAGCAGCTTCCTGAGGAAAGCTCTGGAGAATCAGCCTTCAAGCATGTTTTCCTCCCTCATTTATCTGATTAATTTACTTTCATTAAGAAAACAAACCCTGTTCTCCTTTATATATCCAGTTTCTCTGAATCACAGACAGCAGCTCCGGGATTTCTGTGTGTTATTCTCAGAAGTCACTCAGCTTTTAGCTCACCCTCCCAAAACAGTGTTTTCCCTTTTCCTGCAGGTAATTTGAGGAATGAGCAAAACATCTCAACAGGGGGACGTGAGGGTGGGGATTTTCTCTCCCAGTGGTCAACAAATGCAAATTCTAGTCTAGTCTGGAAACATGGAAGAGGAAACCTCATCCTCTTTGTGGATCAGTTCTCTGGGATGGATATATGGATTTTAAATGGTCCTGCAGATAAATGCAGTGATGGGAATGAGTGGGTGGTGGAGTTACAGGGAGTAAAAGGCTGAGAAGAGTAATTTAGGAAAATTTAGGAGTTTTAATTAAGAGTGAAGTAATAGAGGTTGTGATTGGGATGAAACGAAGAAATGGCAGGGACAGGACAAGAAGAAATGGCTTCAGACAGAGGGCAGGGTTAAATGGGATACTGGGAAGGAATTCTTGGCTCCAAGGGTGGTGAGGCCCTGGCACAGGTTGCCCAGAGAAGCTGTGTCTGCTCTATCCCTGGAAGTGTCCAAGGCCAGGCTGGATGGGGCTTGGAGCAACCTAGTCCAGCACTAATCCCAGCCTGACCTCCAAGGATCTGCCGCTGCCCAGGACTAGGACAGAACTAACCACATCCAAGCTGGCATCTTCCTGGGATGTGACTGACCTGCAGTCAAGGGTTTCTTGGTTTTGTGGGATTCACATCAATGCACACACACAGTCCAAGCTCTTGAAGCCTTTATTACAGGAATGACAAACAGGGAACTTCTGCCTTGCTTGGCTCCTCCAGGATGAGCGGCCCGGGCCCAAGGAAGCTGCAGGAAGTCAAGGAGGGAGCTGCACAGGGAAGACGACAGAGGCCACTGGCACTGGGTTGGATGGGTCTCTGTCTCTGCTGCTCACCCTACAGAAGATCACAAGTCCTTCTAGGGCCACCATGAGGGCCTTAGCCAGAAGGTGAGTGAACTTGTGGGATTAAGGGGGTGGCTTAGGGATCCTGTTGGGGTCCAGCCACCTCTGTCTGTGCTGGATGCTCCTGAGCTGCTGGTGGAAGCAGGAATGCTGGCCAGTGCCATGGGCAGGTTCCATGCAGGGCTGAGGACCTGCTGCCTGGGGGCTTTGAAGTCCTGTCCTCGGGCAAAGGAGCAGTGGGAGGTCATGGCTTGGCCCCCCAGAGCAGGGCAGCTGGGAGCTGCCACAGCCCTGAGCTGTGGTGCCTGTGGGGGTGCTGGTGCCTGTGGGCTGTTCTCAAGGGTTTCTCCTGGGAAATCAAGAGGTTAAAACCTAGGTGGGAATTGAGTGTAAGGAGATGCTGCCTTCTGCATGTGCTGCTTGCACAGAGGCACCTCAGACACCAAGGAGCACTGGCAAGCAAACCCACCCTTCATCTGGCAGTTTCTGAGATAGAACAGCCTGGCACTGGGATTCCCACCTCCACTGCAGGACCCTGAACGTGGACATATGTCAAGCTAATCTTCCCTGGGAGCAGACTTTGAGACATCATTCCCACCAAACTCATCACTTGAGATTTTCCGAGTCCTACTTGGCCATGAAAAGCAGCGATGACTTCATGGATGTGCCTAGCTGCATCTGCACCTTTGGCTGGAGAAACTGGGATGCCCTGTCTTGTTGTGGGGGCAGCTCCTCCAGCAGGCCAAGCAGGTTATGGAAGTCACACCCCTTCCTAACCAGCAACCTGCTGTCAGCAGCCACGTGCCCCCATCTGCACCTGCAGAATGCACATCTCTGAGCCTAGCTTGTCCCTTCACCAGCAAGCTACAATTTTAAAGGATAAATGCAGCAATTTCATGGCTCCCTGTACAAGTCGACCTCTTCCCATGGCACAAAGTGCTGCCTGTTGCTTAGAAACAATCTATATCCTACAAAATGAAGACGTTGCCTCTCCAAAGGGGTTTTTTACACAATAGGTGTTTGCCTTGCTCAAACACTGATCCACCTCCTGCATAAACCATGGGGTGAAGTCTTTGTGCTCCAAATGTAGCACTGAACACCTACTACACCCAGTCATGATTTGGGATATAGGGATATGTCCCAGCTGTGGTTTGGGATATAGGGCTATGCAAGCCCAATCCCTCAAGATCTTCTGGCTAAGGTAACCTGGATTGCAAAGCTATCTTATCTGAGGCCCCGGTGGGAGCATCTGCCAGGGTGGAGCAGGTGTTGAAGCGGGAAGCCTTGCAGGACACGGTCCTGGAGCTCTGCTTCTTGCGGTAGAAGTAGCTGCTGAGGTGGAACCAGAACTTGTCGTGGAGGGAGGCGTAGATGAAGGGGTTGTAGCAGGCGGAGCTCATGGCGATCAGGTGGCACGAGACCTGGATGACGTTGACGTACCTCTTGTCCAGGATGGTGAACTCCTCGTCGATGTCCCGGATGAAGTTGACCACCTGCAGGGGCAGCCAGCAGATGGCAAAGCAGACCACGGAAATGATGAGCACCCGGAAGGTCTTGTGCTTGGTCCTGGTCCACTTGTCCTGGCAGTGATGGGCGGCGCCTGGCACATTCCTCCTGCGCAGGTGGTAGGTGATGGCACAGAAGGAGATGGACACGGCCAGCAGCGGGAGCATGTAGGAGAGCAGCAGCATCAGGCATGAGTAGAGCAGCCGCTCCCTCTCCTCGTGCTTCCAGAACTCCTCGCAGATGATCATGTCGTGGCCGATGGCGTTGAGGTCCAAGTAGTGTGTGTGCAGTGAGGTGGGCACAGAGGCTGCAAAGGAGAGCAGCCAGATGCAGGCCACGAGGCCGACGCAGGCCCTGCGGCTGATCCGCCGGCGGATCGGGTACGCCACCACCACGTAGCGGTCGATGGCGATGGCCGTGAGGGACAGCACCGACACGAAGACGGTGGCAGCCTGCAGCAGGGTCACAAAGTGGCACATGAACACGCCAAAGAGCCAGCCCCGCTCCTCGAAGGCATAGGACACGGTGAGGGGGACGCAGGCCAGGCACATGATGAAGTCGGCCACTGCCAGGTTCCCAATCAGGAAGTTGGTGGTGCAGTGCAGCTTCTTGGTGAGGGCGATGAGGAGGATGAGGAAGAGATTCCCGATGCATGCCACCACCACCAGCATGGCATAGAGCGGGATAAAGAGCGGCTTCAGCTCCAGTAGCAGGTCCAGGCCCATGAAGACCAGGGCTGAATCATTGTACCAGGAGTCATTGGGCAGCTGAGCCATGGGAGCCCCTGTGGCCAATGCAGCTTCTCCACAACTCAAAGTCAAACACAGATGAGCCTATGAGCTCTGGAGGGGACATAAACACATTTTGCTTGAACTTGTGGGCAGAAGGACCTGTCCCCACAGTCTGGGCCTTTTGCACAGCTCTGTGCTGAGGCACTGGCTGATTTAAATAACTTGCTTAAGTGTGAAGATGCCCTGTGACAGACACAGACGAGCTCTTGTATGGAGGAAAGTTGGGAAGCTGGCTGTGAAATAGTTAAGCAGACAGCACAGATCTGTGGGGAGCTGCCAACTTGAGGCAGCAGGACCCAGAAATCAGCTCGAGTGACCTGCAAGCTGCGCTGATGTAAGGCAGAAAACAAAACACTCCTGCATTTCTTGCTTTTTATTTTTCCCAGTTAATTCCATCCTGACCCTTCAGCCCCATGCCACCTGGCTGGGCAGGAGCATCCTTTCCATCCCCTGCACTCCTGTGGTCTCTTCCAGCCAGTCCACCCCAACCTGTCCCGCTGGGTTCTTTTATCCCCATGGTTGTATCTTCACTATCCATGGAGCTTCAACTTCTCCTGTCTTTCCCTGTGGCAGCTGTGATGGGAGGGAGGGAAGGAAGGAGTGCCTGGCTTCCTGGGCACCTCCACAAACTCACTCACAGTAGCACAGGGGAATGAGGTAAAATATATTCCAGCAGAAAGTGTATGGAAATTAAGAATTCCCCTCCAGGACCCTCTTTTCAAGCTCCACACTCTCAAAATTATTGTTTGATCCCCCTTACCAGGATCTGGACAGTCTTTTCCCCCCAGTGGAGAGTCAAATCAGCATTAATTAAGAAACCCTTGTAATTAACCGAGGGATATTGTGGTTTTCTAAATCCCAGCTGCACTCACAGGGCGCATGCTGTGATACCACAGCTCCAGGTCCCCGTGCTCCCCGTGCCCTGCCTGGGGCAGGAAAACATCAGGAAATCCATCAGGAAACTTGCAGCTGAGAAGCCAAAATGCTCATTAACTTACAGAATGAAAATTNAGCCCCTCCCTCGCCCTCGGGGCCGGATCCAGGGACATTCTCCCGGCAGGGAAGGAGGGGAAGGCGCGGAGAGGACGGGGCGAGCGGGCGCAGGGACCACGCGGAGCTGCCGGAGTCGGCGGCGCCCGCCCCGTCGGGGGGTCCCGGGCCGGGGGCGAGGGAAGAGGGGGGCAAAGTGGGG
>VXBB01003634.1:37328-49197 GCA_013399915.1 Illadopsis cleaveri | reverse complement strand
GGCGCCGGGGGGGGGGGGCGCCCGCCCCGTCGGGGGGTCCTGGGCCGGGGGCGAGGGAAGAGGGGGGCAAAGTAGGGTGAGGGCAGAGGGGGATGAGGGTGGCCCAGCCGTAGGGTGATGGGCACCCAGCTCCGGGGTGCTGATGGCCCAGCTGGGGGAGCAAGTGCAGGATGGGTCCAGCCATTGTGAATTGCCCCAGATGAGAAAGGGTACCAGGGTCAGCCTCCCTTAAATAAGAGAAAATGATAAATAATGATGATCATCCGCTGGAATTTTGGGGAGATAAGAGGAATGGAAATTGTCAGGGCAGTCACAGAAGTTCTGCAAAATGGAGAGTTTTGGTGCGAGACACTGATTAATTCATCCCAATCTGATGGAGCAGAGCTGGTTATTGAAGCTGGCTGAGCTGATCCAGAGGAGGGTGCTCACCCCTGCCGAATAATCAGCAGGAAGAAAACCATCTTTGTCTCCATATCAATGCCTGACGAGAGCTGCTGTTAATTTTAAAGAGCAGAACAATCAGATAAGGAAAGCCAGAGGCTGGTTTGAGAGGAGAGCTGGGCTTTGGAGCCCACAGTAGGATGATGAGTCCACCCCACGGCAGTCACGCGCTCCATGGATGCGCCATGGCCAGGGTGACCCGGCTGCAGCACTGGGAGCTCTTCCCTCTGCACAGGCTCATCCTGGAACGACCTTCTTTGACATCATCTTTGCCGCTTCCAGAGCTGCAGAATAAATCACTCTTCTTTCCAGAGCTCGTATTGCCCTGCCCCAAGTCCTGGCTCAGGGGTACAAGGACAGGTTTGAAAGCTGCAGCCCACCCTGATGGTTGAGCTGGAGGTGCTGGAGACCCCTCCTGTGGCATCCTGGTGTCCCTCCTATCCCGTACAGGTGATGGGCAGGAATCAATTTGCTGTGATTTTTATTCTTTTCCATGTCACCAGGGTGGCTTTTAGAAATAACCAGAGATCCTTGAGACCCTGTCAATTCCAAAGAAGGATGGACTATTTAATGGCTGTAAGATGAAGGAGGTAAGGTTTAGAGTGGATATTGGGAAGAAATCCTTCCCTGTGAAGGTGCTGAGGCCCTGGCTCAGACTGCCCAGAGAAGCTGTGGCTGCCTCATCCCTGACAGTGTAGAAGGCCAGGTTGGACAGAGCTTGGAGCAACCTGGAACAGCAGAAGTTGTCCCTGCCCACAGCACAGGGTGAAACTGAATGAGCTTTGAGGTCCCTCCCAACCCAAACTATCCTGGAATTCTGTGATTCTCAGCATCACCACAGGGTGCTGCAAGCCCATGCTTCTGTGGGATCAATTCTTTGGTCCAAGCTTGTGGAGAATTACATTTTTTCCCATTTGGATGGGTGAGAGCCTTTCCTTGCTGCCCCAAGTGCTCCATCACCCCTGCCCTCCCCTTGCTCTGACAAGGCAGCAGGTGAATTGTGTTAGATACAATTTTATTTTGCCCCATTTTGAAAGCAAACCCCTGCCAGGCCAGGGCTGTGTCACCACATGGGGTCTCCACTGGCTTCAAGGGGTACAGAAGTGCTGTTTCATGCAGAGAAAAAGGTAAAATATTGTCTTTAAAAGGTACAGAGGGGAGGGGGGCTGCTGCTTCCTTTGTGATTTACTCATTTATCCTGCCTGAAAGTCATTCCCTGTATCCACTGGTTGGTCTGTGCCTGTGCTTCATGGTCTGAACCTCATGCCACCAGGCACCTCAGCTGCAGATCTGCCTGTGCCTCTAAAGATGGGCCCTTTCTCTGCCCCTGAGACATCACTGATGTGTCCTTTGGGTTAAATTGTTAAAAGCAGGCTGCCCAGGGCAAGGGTAGAGTCCCCAGCCTGGAGGGATTTGAAAGTCATGTGGCTGTGGCATTTGGGGACACGGGTGGGCTCAGCTGTGCTGGGCTTGGATTCGATGATCCCAGAGGGTTTTTCCAGCCTCAACAGTTCTCCCTCTGTGGGAGTTATTTCTACACATAGGAAGACTGGTGTTGTTGTAGATGCAAAAACCACTCCTAGTGAGGCTGCTGCTTTTACTAGAAAGAGTTTGTTTGGTGCAGAGGAGCTCAGCAGCCTGTTTTTTCCCCAAATAAACCCCAGGAGGTAAAGCCCTTGCTACTCAAGTCATGTGTGGCATCACTGAATGCGGCAACACTGAAACTGATTTTGTAAAGAACAGGAGTGTGATGTGTCCAAGCAGTCATTCTGTAAAGAAGTTTTAAAGGGTTTTTTAATGGTGATTTAAGTACAGACCCACCCCAAGTCTGTACTGTGAGTTATAATTTAATTATATATATTTATGTAACTGTATTTATTATATATGGGAGGGGAAAAAAGTTAACTCTACATAAAGGATTAATTTAAGGAAATTATTGCTCAATCTTTGCAATGATCAGCTGAATTTTCTTTTGCCCCACATGTTTCCATAGAATCAGAGAATCTTGGAATAGTTATTATTTTTACAAGTTAAATGGTATGAGCTGTTTCCTCAGGTCCCTTCTCCAAAGGAGATGCTTGGTGATGTGGCTGTAGAATTATTTCAGCATGGTTCTTTTAGGTACATTTCTTCCTCAACCATGTTTAAGAACAGGTAAGATAATATAAAACATCCTCACAGTGCTTGCTACCCATAAGAATTTTATTGACTGGGAAATAGGCTGGGGACAGAGAAATTGCTGCTTTCTGTCTCTGCACAAGCTGTTTCTGGGAACAGCTCAGAGTTCTGCATCTTTGTCACAGCTTTGTTACATCAGGTGAGAGAGATCTGCACCAGGACACAGACTTAATAAAATAAAGGACAGTTAAAGGATAAATTGAAAGGGACATTTAATGACCAAACCAGCAAGACACGAGGCTTGCGAGTTGTGCATCACTGGCACTCAGATGATTCACCCCACTTCTCAAGGTTTAAAAAACAAGGGATTGTTTGAATGGAAAATTCTGAGCATGACTTTTTTTGGGAGGTGAGCGTGGGGTGGGAGTTACACCAGGAAAGCTGATGGTGGGAACAACCTCTGAGTTGTGACGCAGTGACTGAGAGAGCAGCACCTCTATTTGGGTACAGAGACAGGAAAATGGGAGGCTCCAGCAAGAATTTACTCCTAAAAAAGTATTTCCAAACAGATATATAAATGAACACGGTATGAATCCCGTGTGGATTAACTCCTAGAACCACAGTTTCCCCTAACGAGCTCTGACAGACTGTGCTGCTTCCCTCTACCGACCCCCAGTGTTGGCGCCGAGGCAGAACACACAGATCAGCGAAAAATCAGCACAAAATCACAGATTCTTGGATTAGTAAAAGAAAATAACCCTTTGAAGAGTTAAGCGGGGTGACAAAAACAATTAAATACTAAATATATTTCAAGTCAGAGAATTCTATGCAATTCTGTGACGAAAGCAAGTTGTTTTTAGCCTCCCTGGCTAACCCTCTTGGTTTTCCAATACAGAATCTCTTCTGATCTTTTCCTGGAGAGGCTGAAGGAATAAAGAACAGGTACAAAATGACCAACAAGAGGAAAAATACTCCCCCTACAGTCTATAATAGAGAGTTTGGGCAATAAAGTGGGATATTAGGGGGTACATTACAGAGAGGAATGTGAAATAACTACAACATCAATGACACCATCAGCTTATTGACTGCAGTGAGAGCTTCCTTCAGGGCCCCAGATTCACAGAGGTGAGAAATATCTGTCTTCTTCCTGGCACAGCTTGGGGCCAAGTCAGACTGAAACAGTAAAGATCTGAAGAAAACACCAAAGTGGATTTGGCAGGAGAGGAAAAAAATGCCTGAGTAATGAAAAGGTAAAAGACAGGAAGAAAGTGATTCAGTGGTTTCTCTGCTCTATTCCAGACCATGATGTTTTCTGGTGCTTCTCAACAACTGTTTTTGTTGTTGTTGAATGTGTCTCCTGATGGATTCCAAACAATCCACATCCAGGCTGGAATGATGAAGTAGCTGCAGGCTGGAGAAGATCAACATGAGGTTTTGGTTCAGCCGTGTCACAGGCATTCCCTCTCGTCCCTACCAGTGCCAGTTGCTGTCTGCGGAGCTCCAGAGCTGGAATTTGGTGTGTTGGGGGTTCTTTCTTGTAAAAATTGCCTCTTCAATTACTGATAATTTGCTCTGTGCCCCCCGTCCTGTTATTCCTATGGCTGGGTACCTCTTCCTGGGGGCTGGGACAAGAGGCAGCCCCGGGCACAGCTGGGGGCTCTCACTGCTCCGCGGCCGGAGGCTCCTCCTCGGCCTCCGGCTTCTCCGGCTGCGATTCCGGTGGGATGAGGCACTGCACCTCCTCGGAGCTGATGGCCACTTTGTCGGGCTGCAGCCAGCGCTTCAGGTGCTCCAGCGTGCTGGGGACAGCAAAGGGACACCGTGAGGCCAGGCAGTGACAGAGCCACCCAGGGACACACAAGAGAAGTGACAGGAAAAGCCTCCACAGGCATTTCCTGCTCCTCCGCAGGTATTCTCGTTCCCATAGCTGAGGTCTGGTGTGGGATGGATCCTCGTGCCAGAGGGACAAGCAGAATCTGTCATCCCACAAAGCCATTCCCTGCAGGTGGGCCTTTTAACCTGTGGTTAGAACAAGTTTTATGCTCTGATTTCTCTCAGTGTAAAGGACCTGCACAGGATCCCTGTCAGCCTTCACACATCTGAAGTTCTCCTCTGTCTTTGTAGCCAAAAACTCCAACTCAATCAGACAGAGGGCAGGGTTAGATGGGATATTGGGAAGAATTTCTTCCTTGTGAGGATGCTGAGGCCCTGGCACAGGTTGCCCAGAGCAGCTGTGGCTGCCCCATCCCTGGAAATGCACAAAGCCAAGCTGGATGGGGCTTGGAGCAAGCTGGAATAGTGGAAGCTGTCCCTGCCCAGGGCAGGTGGGTGGAACTGGATGGGCCTTAAGGTCCTTTCCAACTCAAACCAATCTATGATTCCAGGAGTTTCCAGCTTTCTGGGCTGGAAGTAAAAAACCTCTTGTTCAAACAAACCAACCCCCCAACTGCCTCTTAGTGATGAAAATCAGAAAATATGGTGGGAAAGGGAAGGGAACAAAACCAAAGCAGGAAGAATAACTCAAAATGTGTGAGCATTAACAGGACTGGAAGGTTAAAAAACCTATATAACCCTAACAGTCTAACATCATAATTCAGTGCACTTAAAAGTTAAGGCTTGCCTAATTACATTGGTGGGTGAGACTCAAAACTTCAGCACCATTCAGGAGTGACCTCTAAGTTCATAGTGAAGTTCTAGGGACTGAAATTCTTTCATGGATAACATCCTCACCTTTTAAAAACAGTAGAAAGAGCACATAAAAGCTTGGTTTTAGATATAAATCACATTGAAGTTAACTGGGGACCAAAGAAACCATCTGAAACCTCCTTATAAACAAGGATTACTTTTCACAGTTCTGGCTTAAGTAGATTTTCTTCAAGGGAGAAAAATAATCTTCTTGTCATCCAGAAGCAATCATAGAAAATGTCAGCTGAGAAATGAGGACTTTAGACAGTGTTCTATGTGATTGGGAATGGGAGATTGTTTAGGAAAAGGGCTCCCATCTGACTTCTGACATCATCTGTGAGGGGGCAATGGGGGAGAGAGCAGAAGCACTGTAAGAGAGGCAGGGAAGGGAAATCCCATCCCAAGACTGGCACCAACCCCAAATCCCCGTCTGAGACACACTGGACATTCCCTCCTCTGCTCCATTCCTTCCCTACCCCACCTGTGAGGAGGGAAATTATTGAGCTGCTTCCATGCAGTCTGAGGGGTCAAAGATCAGAAAGGAGCATTGGGAGCTCAAACCCTATATGCTCTGTGTTCCCTCTTGCACAACCCCAATGGGCATTCCCAAAATGCTGCAGGAATCCCATGGCAGCCTCTCTGAGCTGCAGAGAGATGGTAATGCCCTGACAAAAGCTTCTTCTAGTTTTTAAGAGGTGAGTGGTGACCCCTTCCCACTGACTTGCTCGTTACCTCTCGTCAGCATCGTGGCCCTCAACGTAACATTCTGCCTCAAACTTCTCCTGCAGGAACCTGTCCCAGCATTCCTTCTTGGCCTGGGACAGTGTGCGCAGCATGTCCTTGGAGGTCACCTCCTGGGACAGGCCTTTGATCCTCATCAGTCTTCTCTCTGTGAGGAGAACAGGGGATTTTGTTATCTTGGTTATGGCTTTCTCCTGGAAGGAGAGAAGGATCTGGACTTCTGTATCAAAAAGTAAGTTAAATTAACTTTTCAAGACTAATTTCTATTTTAAAAGTAATTTCCCCCCTGTATTTCAAGCCTGCATGGCTTTCTTTCCTATATATACACAAGATGATGTTTTTCAGGTCATGCTTCTGAAGGAAATAAGGTTTGTGCAATCAGCCAACTCTGCCCATAATAACTTTCACACTTACTGCTCAGCTTCCTTGAAATCACACAGGAGGGCATGGATCTCGCAGGCACTGAGTTCCCACAATTTCCATGCAAATTGGAATATAAATCACTCTCATTGCACTACTTGGTGCGCTGTGAAACAGCAACGAAGGCATGATGAAAGTTCTGGCAGAAATAAAAGCTTTAAAAGCCAGTCCTGCCACCTGCTCTGTTGCTGTGTGCAGCCTCCCACTTATGGTGGAGAATAAGAACCTATTTTTTCAGCTTTTCCTTGATAATAAGTTCCTTTCTGTGGCAGAGATGAACAAGCTCTGACTGAGCTTCACCTTCCCACTGCTGCACTTGAAGAAAATGAGTCAGATTCTGTGTTAAATAGCTGGGAGACTTTTTGCCCACAGCACTGGCACCCCGTAAACAGAGCTGTCACCAGGCACCTCAGCAGCGGGAGACACTCACCCAGGGATGCTAAATACACCTCTGAGTCGTTCAGGGGTGCCCAGGGCTTCAGGGCAGGTTGGGAAGAGCCGCCCGATCCGCTCCCCTCGGCGTAGGAATCCATGAAGGAGTCTGTGAACGCATCGTCGGCGTCCTTGTGCTCGGGATGTGGCAGACAGGAGCAGATCTCAGCCCAGAGGTCCTCGCTGGACCTGGTCACCACGGAGTCCACGCTCTCGATCATCCTCATCGTGGGATCCTGGCACGNCTCCGGGCACCGCGGCAGCTCCGCCCGCGCCGCTCCGGCCCCGGGCCCGGCCAATCACCGCCGCCGGCTCCGACCAATCACCGCCGCCACCGGCGGAGCGAGAGCGCCCATTGGTCCGCAGGTGGGAGCCGCTGACGCCGCCGCGCCGCCATGTTGGCAGAGGGCGGAAGTTGTCCCGCGCGGCGCAGGCGAGTGCGGTGTGACATCCCTGAGCTGCTGTCACACTTTGCCGTGGTTTAGTGAGGGCGGGATGTGTTTCAGCGGGACACGGGGAGCTCTGGCGTGCCTCTGAACCCCCTCTCTCCGCAGGCCGCTGCCGTGTCCGTGGGATGAGCCAGCTGCCGTCCGGCGCAGTGCTGGCACTCATGGGGCTGCTCTTCGCCAGGACCATGGCCTGGACATCCAGCGGCAAAACGCACGCGGAGCTGGTCAACAACCTCTACAGTGAGTCCCGGCAGCATCCTTGGGAATGTCAGTGTACGGATATTTAATGTCTATGGATATTAGGTGTCACACCGCGTGACGCTGCTCACTCAGAAGGATTTGGGTTAATGTTCCTGAATTTCGGCATTTGCCCCAGCCTGAACTCGTTCTATTTATGGTTGGAAACAAGGTGTTATGCCAGAGGGGGCAGGAAGGCCTCTTCACACCTTCCTTCCCTGCCTCTGGAAGTGTGTGGCGCCCTTTAAAGCGCTGCAGCTCGGTGTTCCGGGCCTGGGGGTGCAGCCGAGTGTCCCGGACATCCATGCTGTGCCTCCAGCTCTGCCCGAGGGCTGGAATGGTGCCCGGTGCTCCCGCTCCGCTCAGGGCAGCGGGCTGGAGTACGCATAAAAATAGCTGTAAAGTTCCCCAGAATTCCCACAGAAAGATGTGAAGGAATGTTGGATGTCTGTGCAGTCATGGTCCTTGAGTTCACTGCTGAAACCTGAACCGGAGTCTCCGTTTCCCACCGGGAAACGTGACTCCATTTCACTCCCGTTACATTTGGCAGTGCCAGAGGTGTTGTGGATACAGGTGTCCACCCTCTGGAGATGGGCTGGTGGCTGGCTCCTGGCAGGAATGAGAAAGGATGTCCTTCCATCAGCGTTTGGCTTGCTGTCTCTCTCAGATCCCTCATTAATTCCCCCAGATCCACAAGCTCCCTGGAGTGTGCTTCCCCTTTCAAATCTCTTCTTGCTGGAATGCCGAGGATTTCAGTCCTGCCCGTCTCTCTTTTCCTTCCTTCTCAGAAAAAGGGATCATTAAGTCTCAGCGAGTCTTTGATGTGCTGCTGGCTACAGACAGAGGTCACTACATCAAGTATTTCCCATACATGGATTCTCCTCAATCCATTGGTGAGTCACCTCTGTCAAAACATCTGGTGTCAGCAGGGCACAAGGTGCCTTGGCAGGTGCTCCGTGGTCCAGTTGTGGTGTCCCTATCTCTGGAAGTGTCCAAGCCCAGGTTGGATGGGCCTTGGAGCAACCTGGTCTAAAGGAAGGTGTCCCTGCCCATGGCAGGGACTGGGACTGCATGAGCTTTAAGGTCCTTTCCAACCCAAATCATCCTGTGATTCTGTGAAAGGAGACAAGTGCTTTCCCGTTTTTAGGGGAAGGTGGAGGAGCATTAAGAACTGTTCCCACTGGGATTTTTATTCCTTATCCAATAACTTGTGTCACCTGTTTCCTTTTAGGCTACAAGGCTACGATCAGCGCCCCACACATGGTAAGGTGAAAACTCCTCACTTTCAACAGAAACGGAGGGAATTGTTTATTCCTCTTTTTATATTTAATTTTTCTTTGGGTAGAAAACTGAAACACCTCGTGAACATGATTTTCCTGCTTGGTTTTTTTGGGACTTTCCTTTTTAAGAGGAATTTCCTCTATACTCTTTCAGTTGCTTTAAAAGTGTGCTTAGATGGGAATTCCATGTTGTCCCTTTTTTCCTGCTGTTTCACATCTAATTCTTGAGCCTCTGCCTAAATTATGTCCTGCAAAGGACCTTCCAGGTCTGACACTGGAGTTTTGCTCTGGAAGTGTTGAGCACGAGGCCAGGTGTGCTGTGATTAAGTCAGAAAACAAGAGAAAGTATTGGAAGAGGAGACTAGCCCCAGGATGTTTCCCACTTCCTTGTCCTGGGTGTCCCTGCAGCATGCCCACGCACTGGAGCTGCTCAAGGATCAGCTGGTGGAAGGTGCCAAGGCGCTGGATGTGGGATCTGGGAGCGGATACCTCACCGCGTGCTTCGCCAGGATGGTGAGCTCATGGCACTCTATTCCCAGCCTGGGAAGCACATCCCTTAATTAGCTGATATAACTCAGACTACTCAGCCTTAAAATGAAGGAAGGGGCACAGTGCTTGCACCTCCTCTTCAGAACCTCTGCTCTGGAGTTTCTTCCTGGAAATTCCCCAATACCCACTGAAACTGCCCTGTCTCTTCCATATGGGAGGCATCAGGTGTTCGACTGATGTTCTTTCCAGATTGGCCCGACGGGAAAAGCTGTGGGTGTGGAGCACATCAAGGAGCTGGTGCATGAATCCATCCGGAACGTCCAAGAGGATGATCCGACGCTGCTCAGCTCCGGCCGTGTGAAGCTTGTGGGTGAGCTCCCTGCAGTCCTGGGGATTTTCCCTTGGCTCTGCTCCTCGAAGTCCTTCCAGTTTGTGTTGATGCTTTAAGTTGTTACGACAACCAAAGTCTTCCCTTCTCTCTGTAGTTGGAGACGGCAGGCAGGGATACCCCGAGGAGGCTCCTTACGATGCGATCCATGTGGGAGCGGCCGCAGCCACTGTCCCCAAGGAGGTAAGAGTGGCTGTGCTGGGTGTCCCTGGAGAAAATGAGGGAGCCACTGGAAACTTCTCTTCTGTCCTGACCTTCACAATTGCCTGTGTGGGTGTTTTTGGCTCTGCTGAGTGGGATGTCTCCGTGCTGCAGCTGCTGAAGGAGCTGAAGCCGGGCGGGCGGCTGATCGTGCCCGTGGGGCCCGAGGGGGCCAACCAGGTGCTGATGCAGTATGACAAGACCAGCGACGGGCACATCGTGGAGACACAGCTCATGGGCGTCATCTACGTCCCTCTCACAGACAAGGAAAAGCAGTGGCCTCGGTAAAATCTTGGAACACTCCTTCCTCTACCTCTGAGCTCGCTTTCCTTGGCTTTGCTGACCGAGTCCTGGATCCCTGGCAGATTTGTAGAAAAAAAGGAGAGAACAGCTTGGCAAAGCAGGGGGTATTTTCTGTTTGGTAGAGTTTGCAGAGTTTTATTTTCTCTTTTTCTGAAGTCTCTGTGTGTTTTTAAATTCCACATGATGCTGGCATAGAACTGAGGGAGTAGTAACTGTTGGTTTTCCTTTGCCTCAGGGATGACCTCTGACACATGGATGGATATCTCTAAAGGCACCTCAGAAAGCTCATGAGAGGGACTTAGGCCTGTAGATGGTTGGTATGGTTTTGCTTTTTAATGGAAATTTCATCAATGGATAAAGGGAAGTTCTGCTTCAGAGGAGCTCCTTCTGGAGGGATGGAGAACAGGGACAGGACCAGGGGAGGCTATTGGAGGCCGTGGCAGCTTCCAGAGAGCGGATCCAGACAACTCCAGCCATCCTCTCTGATAAACTCTAGATAACATCAGTTCACAGAGAATTCTGAAAGCAGACAGGAATACTTAAAGCTTCACTAAAACTACTCTAATGTCGACTACTCTGCCTAACGCTTGGCGAAAATAAGTCGCAATTAGTGTCTTGAAGCAGCAATGTACCCTGATTTGTCAATGTTTTTAAATATGGGAGCGTGCTCCCTTCCTGCCTGCACCAACTAATTTAATCATGGGCAGCAACACTGGATTTTGAGGTTATGAAAAATGCTCTTTTCCTGGAGGGTTTTTTTCCTGTTACTTTGAAAAATGCTCATTTCTGGATTTCTCCCTCTTTGGGATTATGGGAAATGTTCATTTCTTGGCTTTTCTGATGGGAGTTACAAAAAAATGCTCATGTTTCGGCAAAAATTGTCATGTTTCGGCTTTTCCCTGGTATGTCCCTCCCGCAGGCGGTGACTGAGGAGGCTCACATGGGGCAGGCAGGCTGCGGTGAGGCTCGAGGGTCATTTGTGGAGCAGTTCTGAGTGGGGAAACTGCTGGGAGGTNCCGCGGAAGCTGAACGCCGGCGTGAGCTTCGGCGCCGAGCACTTCGCCGAGACCTCGTACTACTTCGAGGGCGGCCTGCGCAAGGTGCGCCCCTACTACTTCGACTTCCGCACCTACTGCAAGGGGCGCTGGGTGGGCCGCAGCCTCCTGCACGTCTTCGGCACCGAGTTCCGAGCGCAGCCCCTCGCCTATTACCGCGCCGCCGCCCGCGCCGGCCGCCTGCGCCTCAACGAGGAGCCCGTGCGCGACCTGGACATCGTGCTCAAGGTGGGCGGGCCCCGGGGTGGGCGCTCCCGTGGGGATCGTGGGCTGGGGGCAGAGCCCGGCCTGTCCCAAGCCGTGAGCATCACCCCATGAGCTGCGTGGTCAGATAGCACAGGACCAGGAGTTGGACTTGATAATCCTCATGGGTTCCTTTCAATTCGACATATTCTACGATTCTGTGAACCGTGTGGAGGGGTTGAAGGGGAAATAGGGGCTCCCGGGGAATCCGTGCCCCACTGGATTCGGGAATGTGTGGATCCTACGGCCCCACACGTGCCCCACGGCTTCCTTGGCCCTTGGAAACAGGAATACCCTATGGGCAGGTTATTTTGGATTTGCGTGACACACAGACTTACTATCCGAAATCCGGAGTCCCAGGAGAAAGGGGCTTTAATTCTTCTCTCA
>VXBB01003634.1:0-30572 GCA_013399915.1 Illadopsis cleaveri | reverse complement strand
GGGAGGGGCAGGAGGCGGTGCCGGGGCGGCGCGGGGGCGGTGGCGGCCGTTGCCAGGGGCCGGGGCGGGCGCTGCGGGGAAGGAGCGCGGGAGAAGGCGGGGGGAGAAGGTCGGCGCTGCCCCGGGAGCGGCCTCGGGATCGGCTGGATGGAAGGAGGGCTGAGGCGGTGCCACCTGCGGTGGGCGCAGAACGTGTGGGGAACCCCCCGATAAGGGCAGTGCGGATCGATCCGAGGTAATTAATGTCTGGGCAACGTGTTAATGGGGTGTAATTAATGATAGAGGTGATTAATGCGGGGTTTGTGATCGATAAATGATTGGCGCCTGGGCTGTGTGGGCGCTAAAGCGAGGGCGCGGGGACAAAAAGAGACAGAAAAAGCAACTGTATCGCCTCATCCTAATGGGGAAAAGGCCGGGATGGGCGGCAGGGATGGACTGAAGAGTTACGGAGTGATTCCCGTGTTCGCAGAGTCAAACGGGGGGGATAAAAAATGGGGGTCTTCATCAGCACAGCGTCTCAGCTCGCCGCTCATCCCTCAGGGGTTGTAGAGGACTTTCAAGCAGGATTAGAGAAGAACAGTTAAGGAAGGTGGTCGGGAAGTGAATTTCGGATTAATATCCCCAATAGCAGAGTGGCCGGGGCCTTTATAGCTCCAAGCTTATCTCCCACAGCAATCTTCTCTGTGTCCTCCCTTCTTTGTGTGTTAAGTCTAGCCAAAAGCAGGTCTAGATGGGGTATTGTGGAGAAATTGTTCTCTGTTTTGGGAAAATTAGTTCATGATCTCAGAGGTTTATGTCCAAAAAGTAGACAGAGGAGTCCCATAGCTTCATTCATGAATAAAGGGAGAGACCATGGGACATTTTCCATGGGATCTCTCAAATTGCTGGGGGATGCAGCCTCCTTTTTATTCTAATTTTCCCTTCCCCATTGGCTGAGGTATTTGAGAGATACAGACTTCCTGAATTGCCTAATACAGACCCTCTCCTAATGTGCACCCTCCGTCCCCTCTTTTTCTTTGTGTATTTGTTCTTTTTCCGCAAGACTAGAAATTTAGCAGGACATTGGGTAAGCAACCCAATGGGGGGTACAAATGGACTTTGTGTCCATAAGTAACATTCTCCTGTTGCTTAACTCACCTATCAGTCTCTGGCTTAGGCAGACTCATAGTTTGTAAAAACACATTCCTCTTATTCCTTTCAGGAGGGTTTTAAGAATATTGAGCCATGCTGTTCTGGTTTTATGTAGAGAAGGAACAAGAAGCAATAGGCACAAGCTGAAATACCAGAAATTCAGTTTAGAGTGAGAGGGAAATGTGTTGTATGTGTCAGAGCAAACATTGTCTTGGATAAGGTTTGATGTCCTTTATCTCCCAGCATTTACCAGAATCTTACCTTGAAATAAAAGGTCAGTTAACCAGTAATACTTGAATTGTTAGCACAGCTGTTTTCTAATATGATATACGATAGGAAATATATGTCTAATGTGAGTATAACAGAACATTGACTTGAGAGGCCTGTCGTACTTCAGAGCATTTCTGTGACTAGAGAAGGATGGAGAGGAAAGAACACAGCATGAAAAGCAAATAGCCAGTTGTGGGTTTATGCAGTTTTCCTACTGAGGCTCATTAATGGTTTTGAATTCTGGTGCTGTATTTTATAGGAAAAGCACATCCTTCAGCAATGGACAAGATTTACACAGACCCTAACATGGAAAAGTGAGTTGAAACCCTCTAAAAATTTTACTGTGGTATAAATATTGCCCTTTAGAGGCGAAACTTTTTGTAATGCATTTCAACATCCCTTGAATGAAATTTGTTTTCCATTGTGAAGAAGACTGGGGAGTTTCTTTCGTGTTTGGTGGGGGCATTTCATAGTGATGAATTGTCAGGAGATGAACTGACCATGGGATTGAGGGCACAATCTACTGAGTTTTCCAAAGCTTCTTCTGGGAACCAGTGCTGAAGTGATTAATCTGTTCCAACCACGTTGTTTATTTAATTTCACATGTGTAAAAATAACAGAGAAATAAGTTTATTAACCTCAAAACCATGGCAGGACCATTCAGGAAACATACCTTTGTGCAATTTTGTGCCTTCATACTGATGCTTGGAAATAGAACACAAACTTTTCAAGGCTATATAATGATAATATAAAAGCAAACCTTTACTCAGAAGCCGTCAGGCACATAATATGGTGAAAAACAGTGCTCAGAATTAGATCTTTACAATTGATAAGATTGGGCAATTAGAATATCTGGCCAATATTGTCCAATGAGAGGAGCAGTTGGTTAGGTAATCTCCCCTATGGGTTCTGCCCTTCTACCCTACCTTTATTATGCCTGTGATTACGGGGTGCAAAATAAAATGTCCTTGGAGAACATATGGGCAAGACTAAAAAAAATTTTAGAAATGTGTCAATAACAGTGCCTGTTCACTGTGGGAAAGAAAGGTGGGAAAGTTCTGGAAGCTACACTGAGGCATTTAACAGTCTACAGAACTACAAATACATGAAGAATACGTAAAAGCTAAAAATTTTAGGCATCAATACCTGTTTCCCTTTTTCCCCTGCAGTGATAACACAGAGCACATCAGAAGGAAGCGACTGTCCTCCGTGAGTAACTTACAGCATTCCTCAAAATAAAACTCTGTGAGGGAGGAAAGGAGCCAAGGGAAGCTGAAAGGGGAACTTGCTTGCTCTTGTGAGCTGAAGAAAAGCATTCCAAAAGAGGCTGTTAAACTGAGAGGATTGACTGGGGCACTGCTGGCTCTTAGAAACTCTCTGCAGCCAAGAAATCAGCCCTTGGAGCTGCAGCTGAACTCTCAGCTATTGTATTTTCTTTCAGATTTTAAAGGCTCCACGAAATCCTCTGGATGATCTGGGAAATGGGAATGAAATGACCCAGGTAGGTCTGTCAAGCTTCTTCCTACCAATCCTCCTCAGTGTTTTGCTGGTTAAACTGTGTCACTGGAATAACACAGGTGGATTTAATGCACCATTTTTGATAGTAATATTAATACACCACTTTTATTTGTTTCTGTGTTTCTTGGAGAGCTGTGCCTGCCATGGGTATCAACCTGCTGTGTTTTTTATTGGCAGGACATCCACGCAGAGAGACGCAGGAGGAGCTCGCGCAGGGTCAGCTTCGCCAACACCATCAAGTGAGAGAGCTGGAGGGTGCACACCTGCATCCCTTCCTCAGCCATAAAATGCAGGGAATAATCCTTCCCCCTAAAAGTGTGCTCACTGAGCAATCACAAATGACTGCAAGCAGCAGGAAGATTGTTAAATCTCAACCCAATCAAGTTGGGTTGAACCCTGAGAGCCGTTATTCATTTTCTCTTCCCAGCTGAAAAAAACCCAGTCCAGTGAAGTTAATGTAGTTAGGAATTTTTGTTTTCCATTCAGTATCCATGCATATATCTTAAATGTCATAATGGCATCTTCTCTCTGAAAAATACAGCTGGGTTCAGTACACTTCTGGCTTTTCATATCTCGTTGCAGAACATATAGAAAAGGTTTAAATTAGTGTTGAAATTTTTTTTAATTTGCTTTTAGAGATGGTTTTGTGTTTTTAAAATCTGATGATTTTGTTCTTAGCTGCAGAGTCTTCCAGCGAGATCTTAAGAACAGCACAACAGAGACAGAAAATACAGGTAAAACTCCTTTTTCTTTTCATGACAGATTTCCCAGACTATTAGCAATAAGATTTTAGCTTGAATTTAAGAAATTAGAACTTTTCTGTTTGGGGAAGGAACAATGGGGTCAGCTCTTTATCTTGGGCTGGCTGAAAACTCCTCAGTCAGAGTTTTTGCCACAAGAAGACACATAAGAGTGAGAACTTCAGAACATTGTTTTCTGTGCACATCACTCTTGTCTCAGTGTTTTATTGAGTCAGAATCGTGTAGGTTGGGAAAAACCTTTAAGATAATCAAGTACAAATGTGGTCATGCTTATCACATTGTAATGTTGTCATTTTCTTATTTTTAGGGTGTACAGCAGATGAGAAGGATGATACCTTGACTAATCAGTAAGCAGCATGTCTGATAGATATTTGTTATTATTCAATGTTTATTACCAAACTTTTTCCTCAGAAAAAGAAAAAGCATTAGTCTGGTCTCAAAGTTTTTGTTGATAAAACACAGTGGTGGGATTTGTAAAATTAAAATGACTTGGTGGTAAAATAACAGATTAGACACTTTATATGTGAGAAGGAGAATTTCAGAGAACCATAGATTCTGTAAAAAATAAAGAATTAATCTTTTCTTCTCATTTGAAAATTAGAATGCTGCTGTCTATTGAACAGTGGTTTTGTGGCGTAATAGATAATTTCATGGGAAAAATAAGATTGTGACTCAAATTAGAGTATGTTGTAGACAAATAAGCAGTGTCTGGTATCTGCTGCCCAGACCCACACGAGCTGTGCCACAGAATTTTATGCAACACAATTTTATGCCTCTTCAGTTTATTGATCCAGGCTTTTCTTTGAAACCTTTTAACAAAGTGTTTCTCAAACCCACCTTTTGTAGGAAGGAAGACCCTGTGGCTGTTTCATGTGAGATCACTGGTGAGTTTGAAAACAGATTTAATAACTAAGTTACTCTGTTTACTTAAAGCTATTGATTATGTTTGAGAAATTTTAATGTGCCTAGAGCAATCTCCCTGCCTTGGGAGAGCTCTCTCTGGATGGGCTTTGTCCCTTGAAGTTGTTTACAGGGATCCTGTTATGGAAGTCTGGGTGGCCCCTCAAGGTGCTGAAGGGAGTAATGAAAATATTTTTCAGAATATATTTGGGTTTAATTGTATTTATTTACTCAGCTCATTGAGCTTCAGCTCAGTGGATAAAAATAATAAGCAAACAGCACAAAATCTGGAGTATTCCCTTTCTTTCCACAGGAATGAACACTTTGCTTCATGCCCCCATCCAGGCCTTGGGCCAGCAGACTGAGGTATGTGAAGGCTTTAATGTTTTGGTGCTGAAAATGCCAGTGTCCAAAATACTTCACACGAATTTGTGTAGTAAAGATTAAAAATGTTAACTGCCTAAAAAATAAGCCTTTGTATTCACATAAAATTCCCTCGAAAGTGAATATTCTATATTTTGAAGTGTGTCCTAATCTGATAGGCATTAGACTGCAACATAAATAACTCTTGCTTCTGAAATTCTTTTGTAACTTCTCAGTAGTGAACTAGTTCCTCCATTCTTGTCTTCTTTGGAAGCCTTCATGGGCCTCAATTACTTTTTTTACTAATATAAGTTTCTAAGGCAAGTATAATAATCACAATTATTCATATGATCACAATTATATTTTGCAAAAGTAAGGCCAACTAACCAGTCAGAGAAAATACAAATTCTTTAAATCTTTTATTTAACTAGTTACTTTCTAATTCTGCCCTTAATTCTCTGCTAGGTGCAGCAACCAGTTCATATCTTATTTGATCATCTGATTTAGCAGTTACATTTGGAATGTGCACACAAGTATTGTTGTTTGAATTCAAATAACCACATATTCCATGTTTGTGCAACAGTATGAGATCTAAAGCTAATCTGTTTTGAAAGTCCCACATGTTATAGAAGTTACATTCTGTAATTTGCCAAAATCTTGCACTAACTTTAAGACTACAGTTTCCTTCCCAGAAATCAAGAATATAACTTTAATTATTATTATTAATATGTAATTATTTATCATTTTCATCTAGATCTAATAAATAATATTTCCTTAGAAAATCATATCCTATCCTAAACCAGTAGGATTTGCATATAAACATAAAAACTCCATGGTGTGAGTCAGTTTTGTCTGTGTTGTGTTTAATCTGTGGTTGCTTGTTTCACCTGCATGTGATGAACTCAATTCCTTCCACTCTGAGTGCAGGGTAGGTCACCAGGGGGACTTGATATGGTCCCTTCCACTTCTCCTGGGTTGGCCCAGAACTCCAGGTTCTGATGAACACTGGATCTTCTGGTTTGAAAAGATGTACAGGTGATCATTCTGGTCCAAATAATTTGTTGGTAACATTGTAGTTTTTAAAACTTACAAGAGTTAATTTTCATACTATTATATTAATTTCAGTAAAGTTTTGAGGCTTCTCTTGCCTTGTTGGTGCAGCATGGGAAAGTTTCTGGCCATCTAGAGAAAGTACCAAAATACTAAAATGTACCAGCCCCTCATGCTGCCTGGGCAGTTCTGCAAATTGAGGTTACCTGGTGAATTCCTCTGTTTTACTAGCCTTGGAGGTGGTCTTCCTTCCTTGAGATTATTTTGCAAAACAAATTACTTATTTTTCAGTAACCGATCTTAATTTCTGTCATCTTTGTGCTTACTGTATTCCTTTATAAATTAATTACTATATTTTCTATTTCCTGAAGTGTTTCTTGATGGTTTTAGTTCTGTTATTTTAAACATTAATTTGGAGGTACAATTACTCATCTACATGAGTTTACTGATCACTTGCTGGGATTTTCAGTAGCTTCCAGTGGTGGGGCTAACTGCCTGTCCTGATTTGGCTTTTGTTCCCAGACATTCAACTTTTTGCTACGTATTAGTGCAAGGATACCTTTTTCAGTAACTTCTCTTGCTGTTTTGTCAGCTAATTGATTCCCTGTCTTAACTGGGGAGTCTCCAAACTGATGGGCTTTACAAGGACATCCTGCTGGCAATATCCAATGTCCTCCTTTTTGCTCCAAACCAGCTGTGCCCATGTGAGGCACGTATCAGCTTTTGTGCTTCTCTGTAGCTACCACCACTCTCAGGTATCCAGGTCACCTTCCCTCACATTGTCCAATTGTGTGGACAGGCTGCTTCCATGATCCCAAACGCCAGCCAATACCCCCAGTGCCAGGTGCAGCCTTTCTTGCACAGATAACTCAAATGGTTTGGTTCAAGTGTGAGGCCCCCAGTGCAGGGGTTGGCATTAAGGTTCTTTCAGGGCTTTTCAGGCACTCTGATTCTCAGGAGTCCAAACCAAGTATTTTTGGTGGAGGACCATGCAAGGGTTTTGCCAGTACCCCAAAACTGCAATCCATAATCGACACCATCCATCCACCTAAGAAGGCTTTTAGTCTTTCGCTCTGGAATCTGGAAAATGGCTTCTTTGCAGATGCTTCCCAAGCTTCTTTTTTTCCTGCAAGATCTCAGAACTAAAATATATTACTGCTTCTTTGCTTATTTGTGCCTTTTTCTTTGACACCCTGTATCCAGATGGTTCTAAGAAATGTAGCAGACTTACAGTAACATTGAGTCACTCACTTTCAGCCTTGATTGCTAATAGAATACTTTCCATTATGTGCTGTCAAGAGTGTGTACAGATTAGCTACCACTGGATGAATATCAGGAACTTTTCATTAATGGCCCTTAAATCTTGTACAAATCTATAACTGATAATATTAATGTGTTACATTCTGATTAATATTCTTTCAATATTCTAAAAATTTTTTATAAGTCTCTCCAACTTCTCCTTGCCTCAGACTTAATAGGATATTGGTTTTGCTTTACCACTCTGGCTTCAGATTTGAGAGTAATCCTCACCAATTTGGCCACCTCTGGTCATCCAGGCATCTCAGTTGCCCATACCAACAGGGTTATAGCACTCTTTGCCTCCTCTGGGATTTCATGCAACTCTTCTGATTCCTGTAACATAAAAATCTTTGCCATGATGGCTTTTGATTCTGGTGTTTCAATTTGTATTTCCCCATCTTAGAAAGTTATTTGAACATCCAATTTTCCCAATGAATCTGTCCCCAGCAAAGGGATTGAGCATTCAGGAGTATACAAATTGGTGTTTCCCCCAGTGTTTTATTAATTTAAATAGTAATCTTTGTGGAAAAGGCGTGTTCTCTTTCCTCCCTCTTGCACCCACAACATTTACAGGTTCTCACCTAGGTTTTCCTCTGCACATATTCAGTACTGAATAAGTTGTTTCTGTATCAATTAAAAAATTTACCTTTTCATTCCCAGCAATAATGTAACCAGGGCTCAGCTGAGGATGATTCCCCTGGTTCCTTTAGGGGGACGTTTCATTTTCACTTAAGGTCTTGGGCTTGATGGCTTGAAGAACCTGATTTAAGTTCTTTGTTTGATTTGTCTGACTTGGGAATATTCCCTTTTCCAATGTCTCCTTTCTTTACAAATTGTCAAATACATTTCAGTTATCAACTATCATAACACAAAGTGCCAAATGCATTTCAGACACTAATTATCATAATACAAATTACCAGATAATCTTTAGCCACTAATTAATACAAATTACTAAACTATACTTTAGTCACCAATTATTATAATAATTAACCAATTATTCTGAGTGAGAGGGGTTCTGAGTCCTAATTATGGTTTCAAACACTTTAGCAACTCTGTCCGGGTCTTCCCTTTAAACTCCTGCCACCTTTCTCCATGGCATTAAATCCACTATTAAAAACAAAGTTACTGGGCCATAATTCCCAACCACCTGCTGGAGGGGAGCCATGAGAACTTCCCTGGCATCTCCTCCAACATCTCCTTGCTGCCTTCTAGTGCGTCCTGCAATCGGACCAAAATCCTCCTATCCCCTCAAACATTCTTTCTGTTCCAGTCCACTTTTCCAAGACTCACTTGTGTGTCTAGCTGTATTCCCTGGTGCTTCATCAGTCACCCCCTTTATTCTTTGCCACAGAGCAACCATCAGCTCTAAATCATCCTCCTCTTCTTCTTGACTGCACTTTAAGCACCTCTGTCCCGTGCTGCACACAAAACAACACCTCTTTCAACCCTTTGCCTGTTTTTTCCTTTTCAGGTGTACAAGGAATTTCATCCCACTTATTTTCCATTCTACAAAACAGCATTAATTGCAATATATATTATACTGCAAGGTTCCATCCTTAGGCCATTTCTCTTGATTTTCCAGTGTGTAAAGTGGCCACCACTGATTACAAACTTTTATAAGTTTTCCAGTTCTCCTTCTTACACAATGGGCATTGAGCAGTTCCATAGGCCAGTAGTTTTTGGAGAACAAGCAATGTGATAACTCAGCAGGTGTAGGCAATTTATCATCTGGTAACAAATATATTCATTATACTTGATAAAATATATCTTCTCCCTCCCCCCACAGCTATTAAGTGCTTTTTGTTAAAGAGACTAAAATCTTCCTTATCAGTGGTGAAAAAGTGTTTTGAAACATCCAGCATGGTGCTGCTGCTTTGGAGCAGGTGGACACTTAAACTGGTGGACATAAGTGGAAATCATGTTGTAGAGAAATAGAAAATACTGATCCATAAGCCTCAGTAATTGGTCTGTGCTTGCTAAGATGTGGCTAGATGTGAAGTGTAAGATGAGACACATTGTTTCATTAAAATCCATTTAAATATTATATATTTGCATAATTTAGCCTTTGTCCTTTCCTCAAATATGTTACTGCTTATCAGGGAGGTCTGAAATTAACAGGTTGGGGTTTTTTTTAAAGGACTTATAAAGCTAAAACCTTCGGACTTGACTTTAGTCAACATTAGCTGACTTCTGTTTTAAACAGAATGAACCACTGATCATTCGTTTTAAGTGCCAGTCACTGAATTCTCCTTTTTTTTTGTTTGTTTTTCAGTGGCACGACGTGGACCACACTGCTCCAAGGACGGACAGGCAGGACACCACCCTCCTCTTCTCGGAGGAGAACGAGATGGAGATGACAGCCAGTCACACAGCCGTGATCTCACGGGACCTCGGAGCCCACCAGCCTGACACAACCAAGAAAATAGACTTCACCTCCTTCCTGGCTAAGTTAAACTCCAGCCAGGGGAAGGCAGAAAGCAGGAAGGAATTGAGTTTGCTCTCTGACCCCAAAAACCATCTGTGCCCATCTTTGGAAGAGAAGGAAGAATCCACTACTGTGAAAAAAATAGATTTCAATGAATTTCTGCTGAGACTGAAGTCAAACAGTCCTGCTGAGAGACCTGATAAGGACAATGTTGGCTGTGTCCCTTCCCAAGGCTTGGGAGATGTGACACGACTGTCTGGGGAATTTGGCTATTCCCAAGAGCCGCTGGACACCTTCAATGTGACAAAAGTGTTTCGAGGCCGAGAAGGTGGGATGGAGATGACGAAATGTGAGGCAGCTGATGTTAAAATTCCATTCCCTGGTGTCAGTGAGGTTCCACCAGAGCAGTGGGAGTGTGCTGATGTTACTGAGGCGTTTGCAGACGAAGGCATGGATGTGACCACCAGTCACACTGCAAAGGTGTCCTTTGCCCTCTCCACTGTCGGGAACCAAAGTCTCAACTTCCAAAAGGATTTCCCACCCACAGAGCTGGATAATTCTGTGTTCAGGAGAGCATCTAACCACGACTTAAGTGTTCAGCAGGACCCTCAGCTTTGTGCAGACAGAAAAACAGCAAATGCTGAAGGCAGAGGAGACCCCCCAGTGCTGCAAGCTGGGAAACAGGAGGCCAGGGCATTGTCTGCCATCCAGGGATCCGTTTTGTCTGAGACCATCTTCCGAGGGGACAGAACTGTTGTGTTTTCCAAGTGTGATGACATGGAAATGACTGGGAATTACACAGACATCATCTATAATGCCAGCACCACAGAAGAGAACAGTTCATGCCATAAAAGCTGTGAAAAGCCCGTGAGTACCAACCCTCCACTCACAGGGAGCAGATCCCTGGCATGTGGCGACGTCCCAAAGAGTGTGGCACCTGGAGATAATCCTGCTGCTGGGCCCTATAAAATCAGTGCAATGGAACTGCCTTCAGCCTCAGGTGGACACATGGAAAACGTGTCCCAAGCTCATGGTCCTGCTGCAGCCAGCACTGGGTTTGGCTCATATATGCATTTGGTGGCTAGCAGTGCTCTGAAGAGCAGGTTTGATCCTTCTGCAAACCCCCAGCATGTTTTTTCAGGTGAGAAGACAGTAATATTTGCAGGAGAAGACATGGACTTGGCTAAAACCTATGTTAAGGATGGTGGAGAGAATGTTGATAATGAACATCCCACTGCAGCGTTCGCCTCTGTCACCTGCAAGCCTCATTTCCTGAGTAACAGATCCATGTCTTCCAATGTAACTGAGCAGGAAGAAATGGAAATAACAAGATGCCACACTGTTTTCTTTGATGGTCGAGGCAGTGGGATAACAGCAGAACCGAAGCAAATGCCCTGTAAAATCATTCCAAGAAAGAACCAGAACAAAAATGTCACTGAGGGTGACATATCTGCGTATTCTGTAGATATGGACAAGGAAAATATTGAAGTGAGGAGTATTGATGGGAATATTAAAAAGAGCCAGTCTATAGAAAGGAATGCTCAAGACATTTGGATGATAATGGGTGATAAGAAGCCTGGAAAAACCAACTTCCAGACAAGTGGCCTGAGTTCCAAGAGCATGTGTTTGTTAAAAGAGCAAAACAGAGGTGACCCTGAGAATGTTGTCACTAACACCACTGCATCCCTGATTTTGCAAAGCCAAGAAGTTGTATCGCAGCCACTGGGAAAAAACCTTCCAAGCCTCTCAGATTTCTGCACAAATGACACAACAGGTGTGTTTTTAGGTGATCAAAGCATGGACATAACCAAAGCTCATCCTGCTGCCTTTGAGATTGCTCCTATTGACACTGAACAAGAATCCAATAATTATAATCAAAGCACTGCACTATCCAAGGAGCTGCAAAACCAGCCCTTCCCATTTTCCAGTCGTTGTGGTGTGGATATTGTGAGTCAAACTGCAGCAATGGAACATGGGGACTTGAAAATGAACACCAATAAGCAAATCGTTACTGCTTTGGCTCCAAGTGGTTCATTTACTTTCAGTAACAATCCTGCTCCCCCTGGAATGAGAGGAAATGAACAGTTTGGAACAGTAATAGGAATTAATGCAGAGGGCCAAAACTCAGAGAGGCAAGAGGAACCCCAGCCTGTGAAGGCAGCAAGCAAAATATTGCCAACCCAAGGAGATTCTGACAGACATTTTTCCATGGGTAAAATGGGTTCTTCAAGAGAGGATTTAAAAACTCCTCCCTCAGCTCATGGGCTGCTCCAGAGGGGTGCAGAAGAGCCAATGTGGGCCAGGACATCTGAGGCACCCAAGGAAAGTTCCCAGCTGTCTTTCTTTGGAGAAAAGTCTGTTGTGTTTCCCCATGGTGAAAACATGGACATGACTGGCAGGTGTGTGGTGATGGCTCCAGATTACAGCATCAACGTTGTTTTGCCAGGAAACAAAGCAGCACCTGGATGCTTTGGTCAAAGTGGAAATGAAACAATGTCCTTAGGAAAAGGGACCATGACGACAACACCAGCAGAGTTGTGTGGGCAGGAGGCTGCAGGTGGCAGAACCATCAGTTTTGCTCTGGCTGAGGATATGGAGATCACCACAACTCACACAGCACAGCACAGACGGCCCTTCCCAGCCATTCCTGCTGACAAAACTATCGTGTTTGCCCATGACCAGGAGGACATGGACATCACTGCATCCCACACTGTTGCTGTCAGTAAGAACGTCTGTGGGTTTGAGGCCCAGCAGGTGCCCCACACAAACACCCAGCAGCCACCACAGCACATGCATGGTGGGTTGGTGCCCTGCAGTGGTGAAATGGATTCCTCACAATATGCCACAACACCTAAGGATAAGCCCAGCATTCCCTCTTCTGCTTTGTCAAACTCAGCATTTCCTAGTGAGAAAGGAGCTACCCAGGTCCCCAGTGGCTCAAAACCACATTCCATTTATTCTGTCTCCCTTCAAGAAAGTACTATGGATGTGGAGACACCACAGGATCATGGCCTTCCCACAGATAATTCTGTCCCCGTAAGCAGGGAGCAGGATCTCACACCACCAGAAAAACTGCAGTCAAAGGGAGTATCTTTTGAGTTCCCAAGTGAGGGCACTGTGGATCACAGGGAAGAAAGTGGCAGTTTGGGATCTTGTGTTGCCTTTCCCATGCAGGGATCAGATCCTTGGAAAGGTCATCCAGATGCCCCTTGTACTCAGAGAAACCAGCTAGTGGAAGAGGATTCATCTCGGTGTGGAGATTCAGATTTGGGCTTGGCTGGAGCAAACCTCATTCCAGCTGCTAACAAGGAATCCAAGAAAAATGAGGAGCTGTTAGCTGAAGGGGAGGCACCTCCAAAAGACTTGCAAATAAACTCTGAACAAACTAGTCAACCTTTGGTCAGTGACAGTTCAGGGGATCAGGCACATCCCACTCTTCTACCAGCAGCTTCAGGTGTTTCAGGTGTTTGTTCAAAACTGATGGATTTGGCAAGAAAATGTGTTTCTGTTTCCAAAACTGCTTCTTCTGACCAGTTGCCCAGTTCTTCAGCTCAGCCAGAGGATACCCTGAGGTTGGGAAAAAACACTGTCAGTGAAGCAAATAACTTCTTTGATACCAAAAAGCAGGAGAACACAGGTCTGGAATCTGGAGCTGATCCCATAGGAATGGCGCCTAAGGATAAATATCCAGGAATAAATATCCCTCTGGGTATATTTCAGCCTAAATTACCAAACAAGAGAAATCATGTTTCGAGTGCACAAGACATAAGTAAAAAATCAGATAAAGTAGAAGCCCCAGTTCCAGCAAACACCAGTGAAACCCCAGGCAAGAAGTCCAGCAGGCAGAACTTCAGTCCTTTTCAGTTCATAGCAGAAGAATTTCTCCCTGTGTGCCTGGAGGAAATGGATTCCAATGAATCTGTCAGTTCTGAACTCATGGAAAACGCTTGGACTGATAAAAATAAAAAACAAACCCCCCACTCTGAAAAGGGTCCATTTGAAGAGACAGAAACTTGCAACATGAAAAGAGCTTTAGCGCAAACTGAAGAGGATCTTCAAAGCCCAAAGAAGGCCAAGAGTGATCAACATGTGGATGCTGGGGCCTCTCAAGGCTTGGAGGTGAGCTTGGTCCCTGACTGTAAGAATACAGGAACACCACCAGGGCTTAAGTTTTGGGGGTGTAAGTGAGTCTGTTAGTAGGTTTTCTTGGTTTTCATCATCACCAGTTTGCTGTCATTTTCTTGTGTCTTTCCCTGTGGTTTTCATTGTTTTGCCAAGCTGGAAGAATCAGGTTGGTGTGTGCAACAGTCCTGTACCAGGCAAAACAGGCAGAATGAGGGATTTGCCAATTTTAAACCATTCTCTGCGTAGTATCTCTTTAATCTTTTCAAGGAACAGCTACAATAAACCACTGATCCAGTCAGTTTGTTTTATATAACTATATTAATTTATTTTTTTTAATTTGTTAATATTAGTTGACTTTTGATGTGTTGCCTCAGGACCAAGCAGAAGTTGATGAAGCTGGAGAACCTCCAAATCTCTCAGCTAAAAACCCTGAGTGTCCTCATGCCAGCACCAGCAGCTCCTTGGATTCTGTGAAGGCTGACATAGAGTCAACAAGTAAGAGACCGCTCGTGATAAGAGTCCCAAACCTTGTGTTCTTTGTCCTGTAGGAATGTTATTAACCCCACTAATACCTCCCCCTTTCTGTTTTGTTTTCCCAGTGCAGCGCAGCAGTCAGGTGGAGTCCCAGCTTCTCACGGACAGCATTTGTGAAGAAAATTTATGGGAGGTAAGGACAGGGCTGGAAGACAGCAATTTCCTGTCTAGCAGGAAAAAAAAAACCTCCTGTGTTTATACACCAGTGAGCATTCTGTCTTGAAAAATGAACTTACCTGTATGTTTTTCCTCAAATGTACAGAAATTTCAGAATGGTGCTATCACAGTTGGAGAGTTCTTTACCCTTCTTCAAGTCCATGTTGTGATTCAGAAGCCCCGGCACAGCCAGGTTCCAGCCAGTGTGAGTGGAACAATATAATTGACCTTAAACAATACTTCCTTTGTTGATTTGGGTTTGAATTTTTAGCAACTCAAACATCTTTAAATGAAAACCAGAACAAATTTCCATATCCTCATCAAATACCATATATTCAGGATTGCTGTTCATGGACAAATGTGCTAATTCTTGCTTTGTAAATTTGTTTTAAGGACAATAAATTTGAAAGAATTAGAAGCTCAGTCTGATCTTTTCACTTTATCTTCTCACTGTCCATCAGTCACTACTGCCTGCAGCAACTCTGAGCTCCTCCTGCCTGTTCTACTCTGTCCTTTAGAAATGCTTCACAATAATATTGCTACTCTTTTATTTCCTCACCTGAAGAAACAGGAAGAAATACAGAACAGAAGTCTGACTTCTAAATCCCTTCCATTTTTATTTAAAATTCTTTCCCAGCTTAGCTACAGTTTACTTTGCAAATTTATTTGTACTGTGTAGTCTCTAAATATTCATCAGGCTTAATAATGCTGCTACTGTAGACTAGTGACTGATAAAAAACAGACACCACCCCCACAAACGCCCCTGAAAACTTTCTCTGAAGGAATGAGAGTAATTAATGTCAGTCATTTATGAGCTTTACTACACAGGCAGCTTGCTGAAATACCCCTCTCATATTTATTTGAGGAATAAAGCTCCATAAGGCTTCCCTAAGGTTTGGGAGTTTTGATTCTGAATTAACCATAACTTTGAATGCAGCATTGTTTTACTGGGGAGCACTCTTGTTATCTGCATAACATGTATGTGTTTTCAGGCCTTCATCTAAAAGGGACACCCCTTTCAGTAATATTTAATTTCATTTTTTTGAGCTCTAATGGTGAGGCACATATCCCAAAAGGAAGCCTGTGCTCTGGTGGTGTGAGGAAACACAAGACGTGAAAGCAGAATTGAAATGATTACTATTACTATAACTATGGACATTACTATTTCTGAGAAATATGGATTTTTGTTTTCTTTTTCTTCCTACTTTTCCCTGTGTTTTTCCTCAGTGTGCAGTCAGTGCACCTCCCACTGCAGAAGATCTCCTCTACAGCCAGTACATTCACCGGCCCAAGCTGAGGATTTATGAGGAGGATTGCCAGGATCTGTCTCGGAAAATAGCAGAGTGAGTGGTTTTCCAGTCACACAGTTTATCAGTAATTCCATTATTCCAGTTCTGGGTGCATGGAAATGGCCTGAAGAAAGTTAGTACATTGCATACAGGAAAAGTAAAAATATAGATAGTAGTTTATTGCAGACTTAGCAATGAACTGTATGAATATCAACGTGCTGCTTTATGTGGTCAATGCAACTGCAACAAGATTTTCAACTTTTTTTCTCCATGTTTCAGGTTAAAGCCACAAGTGACTGTCCTGGATCAGCCCTTGGTGAACGTAATCAGGAGTTTGTGGGAAGTAATGAGAACCTGCACTGATGAAGAGGTAATGCTGCATGGAGACAATGTTTGTATGTAATGAAGAAGTGAGGTTAATTTATTTATTCACATCAAATAAGAACCAGAATGGTCACAAAATAACAGCAGGTGAAACAAGGGAAAATATTTTCTAAATGGAATACTGCTGACAACTTCCAGCATGTCAGGAGAATGCAAGGATATGTGTCCTTTGAAATATATTAAAGGAGAAAGAAATGACCCACAGTTACTGCACAGAAAGCCCAGAAAATTTATAGAGTATCCCACAAGAATTGAGAAGGTGGATCAAGAGATTTTGTTTTCTGTGGTTCTAATGCCAAGAATAAAGATCTGTTCCTTGAAAATAAAGTCTAAATTGATTAGAGACACAGTATTTTTCATAATTCATCATTAGTTTGGCATAGGATGTCACTGAGGTTGGGTGCTGAGTTAGAGTCAGGAAGGATTATATTTCCATTCACTTTCTCTCCTGTATTTCCCATTCTTCACAGCTGAGTAAATTTGGAGCAGAACTGAACAAGATGAAATCCTGTTTCACCAAGGAGGCTAAAATCTTGTCTCACAACGAGAAGGAGATGCTGTACAGGAAACTGCTGCAGAGTGCTGAGGTAAGGAGCCACAGGGATGCAGGCATTTACCTCTAAAAATCACTTCTACCGCATTTCTTGTCTTTAAATGTGTAGGAGCTTAATTATTTTAAGTGCATACTCTAGTGGAAGTTTCTTTCTTATAAATACATTTCCCTTTTATTTATATGCAAATATAACACTGAGACAGTGACTTTCTTGCAGTCATACTGTAGGAACCTTCTGCCTTAGAGTTTTGGTGATTAACTGAGTGAAAAATGGGAGTATTAAAGGAAACACCACCAAAAATTAGCTCTTTATACTGTAGCAATACCAGTGTTGGTAAGTAGGTAAGTAGTAGGAGCAAGTTTTTAGGAACAAATTCTTCCCTGGGAGGGTGCTGAGGCCCTGGCACAGGCTTGCCCATAGAAGCTGTGGCTGCCCCTGGTTTCCTGAAAGGGTCCAAGGCCAGGTTGGATGGGGCTTGGAGCAGCCTGGGATAGTGGAAGGTGTGCCTGCCCATGGCAGGGGGTTGGAATTGGATGATGTTTAAAATCCTTTCCAACCCAAACCATTCATGGGTTCCATGATAACTTACAAGGAAGTGCACAAGTAATGCATTGTGACAGGGATCAAAGGTGTGTATATATTAAAGCTCTAGATTCAATAAGCATTTCATAATTTCTTACTGTTGCCTACTCCTCCAGAGTTTTTCAATTGCCTCTTCCCTCTAATGACAGATTTCACTAGCTCCTTTAATTAATTAGCAAGCCATGAGCCCCATGGTGATCCCAGAAGAAAGCTCAGCTTTGAAAATAATATCATTGACTCAAGTACAATTTTCCCATCTTAGGAGCAATACAGAAAGCTCCAGTCAAGAATAGAAAAGGTGGATGACTGGATGAAGGAGGCAGAGAGCTCTGTGGTTGCTCTGGAATCAGGTGCGTATTTCCAAAGAGGTGGCCAATATGCTGCTTTCCCTTTTTTCTGCAGAGCTGCTGTTTAAAAGGTCAGGTCAGGATTCTGTGTTTGTGGTTGTTTGATACAAGCTGGAGTCAGAACTTGGCATTACTGTGTAATGATGCTCTGTAGTTTCAATTCTTTTTCTCCAGTGCCTTGAGTAGAAATCAAATTGCACAGTAGCAGCTCTAAAACAGTGCAGTAAAATGAGTTTTGCTTGTTGTTATCACTTTTTGAGGTTTTTGGTAGATACTTTTCCATGGGTTTGTAACTTTTTTAGTTAACTTTGAAGTGCTGAGATTTCTAGAGCCCACAAACAAATAGAAGTAACCCTAAGTATTGAATCTGGGAGTTCTGCACAGACTTGACACTTGTTTCCCACAGATTCTTTTTGGGATGAAGAGGAAGCTGGCTGCAGTGCTGGAACAGCAGGAGGGCGGAACATACAGGAAGGTAATGGAACCAGCTGAGTGCACTTCTTGTCTGGTGGGTTAGGACCTGGAGAGGGTGCTACTCAACCCCCACCCCGATGCATTAACTCTGAGAGGGATGCAGACTCTGCTGCTGTCTTTCCTGCATTGCACATAGCTAATTACATAGGTGTTAAAGAATGAAAAGGACTGGTTTTTCCCTGGAAAATGGGAATTTAGGGCTTGCTACCTGAAGAATGTGTGCTGGTTGTCATACTCAGCACTTTATTGTCCAATAATTATAACCTTCACCTGCATAGGAACAGTGAGTGCACAGCAAATTAGGGCTTCTTGTGCTGTTCTTTTCTCTCATTTTTTCTTTTTTCTCTTCTTTTTTCTGTTTGTTTTAGAATTGCAAAGCATCACAGCCCAAGAAGAGGAACTTCTGAGGTAAGATGTCAAAGAGGATTTAAGAATCAGGTGCACACTCAGATTTTAGAGGATTGGTCTGTTTTTAACCACTGTACCACATCCCATGAGATTGGTTTATCCTTGCAGAGAGCTGTCAGAGATGGATGCTGAGGATGAGCTTGATTTGGCTGAGATGGAGAAGCTCAAGCAGACTGAAAGGGCCTGCCTGGAAATCCTGAAGAAATATGAGTAAGGAAAACACCTCCAGGTTTTATTTTTTAATAGCTGTTTCTGGGGCCTCATATTTGTACCTGAATGTGTTTGGGTTTGGTTTTCCTTGTTATTTGACATGGGAAATCTTGGAATGCCCATCTCCTTGCAGCCTAAGGTAGGCAATAAAGCCTTGCAGAACTTCCATGTGTGAGGCGGTTATTCCATTAGCAGCTTTGCACTGGTACTCTGTGTTCAGGATTTCTACATGCAACTCTCCCTCAATCACCATACTGACATTTATATAAAATTTATAGTAATATGCTTCCATTCCCAACAGATTCTTATATTCTGTTGGAATGAAAGACTCTGTTTGGCTTTGGAAAATTTGATTATTGTACAGTGTGGTAAGAGCTGCAAGTGCATTTAATACTCTGATGCTTGTCCCTCAGGAAGTTGTTTGGGTTGGTTGGTTGAAACTTGGAGTGATGGTGTTTTTTCCCCCTTTTCAGCTTCACTGAGTGGGAGTTGATGGAATGGAGTGAGCAGCAAGCTGTCTTTAATTTTCTCTATGATTCTGTGACGCTCACAGTTGTGTTTGGACCCCCAGTAGGTGAGTCACAAAATGGATAGGTTTGTATTTTATGAATTTGCAATATTAAAGAATAGAAACCTAAAATGTCCCTTTTTGTAAAGACCTGCTGAAAGGAAGTAGGAAATAGAAAATATACTACAGTGTGTAAGCTGAGAGAAGTGGCTTTCAATATGTTTTTCATATGAAAATTCAGAAATGTATATAATGCATGGCTGTTTCTGAAGGTGAAGAGCTGTAACTCCAGAATTAAGCATGGAGATAACTAGGGGTTTTTAACTTTCTTTCTCAGATGGGGAGTTTTTCGCTGCACGTCCTTCCAGAAGAATCACTAGCCTGGACTTTGAATCTTTCCTGGATGGTGAGATTTTTGAATAAGTGTGAAAGTAGCAGCCCTGCTTAATCTATTGTTGGGAAGACTAAATGTGTGCTTGATCTTCTAATGCTTTATGAAATGGTTTTTCAAAGATTTCCGGTTTTCTTTTGTGTTGCAGAGGAACAAGCTCCACCCTCCTCATGTTTAGTCCACAGACTCATCTTCCAGTTTATTGAGAGTCGGGGAAGCTGGCAGGACAAGTGTCCCACACTGCACTACTTGCCCCAGGTAACGTTCCAGGGAAACTTAGAAGATTCTGAAAAAAAAGTCCAGTTATTTTCTGCAACAGAGAAAATAGAGCTGAGCTGAGAACCAAAGCACCTTAATGAAAGCTTCAGGAATGCAAACCAAAATCTGCTTCAGGAATATTCTGAGATGTGTGAGGGAAAATACCTGTTTCTGAAGGCAGGAGTCCTAAAAGCTGAAGTTTATTAAAAAACTTTTTTTTTGCTTGAGGAAAAAAAAAAAAATGAGCTGAAGGCTGTTTTGCCCCCTAAAGAATGTAAGTTTAAATTGCCAAGCCAAACTTTTGTGTTCCTGTGTGCTGATGTTGCTTTTCTGATTGCCCCCCCAGGCTCTCTTTGACATCTCCTTGGTGATGAATCGATGCAAAATCTTGGGAGAGGAGTTGGAATTTCTGCAGAGGTGGGGTGCAAAATTCCATCTCCTGGAGACAGATATCAAAAACACAGAGTGAGTAAATTCAGATAATCGTGATGGGGCTGTTGGGGTGTCCTGTGCAGGGCCAGGAGCTGGACTTTGATGATCCTTGTGTGGGTCCCTTCTGACTCAGGATGTTCTGTGATTCTATAAGATGGAGTTCACAGCAGCCTTAAGAGGGAGTTTCTAGATAATCAGAAGCAAAACACTGAAATAGTTTCAGATTTTTTTTTAAGTGACGTTTTATGCAGCTATTTTTAAAAACAATTTAATTTAATTTATTTTCATACAATTGCACTGTAGTGTCCCAGTGCATGGAAATCAGGCTGTTCATGGATTCATTGATTATATGACTATCAGACAGCCTCTCCTTCCTTGCTGCTTTCCTGCTTGACTTGCCGTCCTTAAATATTTATGCCAAATTGTAGCAATGCAAAGGAAACAGAGCCAAGAGTTCACCTGTAGCTTAGGGCTTTGTCTCCTTTTATCTTGTGTTTGCCTCAGCCAGGCAGAATCAGTTATGGAAGGAGGGATGCACTGAAACTGAAGTTTACTTTCTTTACTTTCCGTTTTCCCTTGATACTTCCCAATTTTGTGGCATGTCCCAGTGGTACAACACAAATACGATTGCACCTCACCTTTCCATTATTGATGCATATCTTTAATTAAGAAGTGCCCAATTATTTACTAGCTTGCTCTGCCCACCTTGGTGCTGTTCCAGAGGTTATTCTAATTTAGTAGCTCCCTTTGCAAGAGTGCCAAGAACCCCATGGAACTGGAGTCAAATCAGTCCCACTTAAAGCATTAGAAAATCGTAACTGCCTGGGAATGGTTTATGTTAACTAGAAAATATGTTTTTAGTCTCTAGTCTCCTATGATTTCTGGATGGTTCTGTGAATTATGTGTGCATTAACTTTTTCTGGGGGAAATCAGGGCATTCTGAAGTGTTGATAAAGTGTGAAGGGCCTTTTGTATCTTATTCCTGAAGTTCCTGTGGGTCTGTGCTGGATCTCTTTAAAAGTTACTGCACTTGTTGCATCAGTGACATCACTTATTTCTGCTCCTGGCACTAATTCCAAGGTGGAAGCAGCCCATCTGACTGTTTTGCATGGATCTTTGCGTTTATTTCCACAGGGTGAAGCTTCTGTTCTCCTCTTCGGTGGCTTTTGCAAAGTTTGAGTTGACTCTGTCTGTCTCCCATGATTACCCAGCTGCTGTACTTCCCTTCAGGGTCCAGACCCACATTGGGAATATCAGGTGAGCTGACAAAGCACTGCTGCACCCTACTCCATTCTGAAGTGGGGATGGGGAATTGAACACTTGGGATCCTCTCCAACACGTGTGATAATTTTATCTTCCCCAGGGAGAAGGAAATTGCTGCTATTCTCTCCAAAGTTCCAGCTGGTCACCACTATCTGCAGAGAATAGTCATCTCCATCCATCAGAATCTGCTCCAGGATCCCAGATGATCCACTGGATCCACAGGCAGGACTGAAACAGTCAAAATGGGTAGTCTGAGAGTTTAGTCTTATGAGAATTTCAGCTGTGTCTCCCTGAAATGGGAATGCTGTTGCCCACTCAGCTCTAGTATTCCAGCCCATTTAGTGTCCTTGTGGCTTAGAACAAGTAGAGCACTTGGTGTAGGCCACAAGTTTTACAAAAGCTTTGTCTAAAGAGGAGAAGAAGGAAATTCCTAGATCGCTTGTAAATTCAAGGTGCCTTTTATCTTCTGTCAGTCACTGGTGCTCCTTCCTGGCACAGATAGTCATGACTGGATAGTCATTCCAAGCATGGATATTCTTCTTCCATAGCCCAACAATTTTGTCATTTACAGAGCTCTTGGACAAAGCAATGATGAATGTTCTCTAAATTATTACAGCTGGAATTTACTTTTGCTGTCATTATTTCACTGCCACGTACAGTTTGACAGATCCCACCACGTCTGGTGTTTATCCATCGCCTGGCACCCCTCCCAGGCCAGACACTATATCCCTGCATCTGATTGATTAACCAATTAACCTGTAGCAATTAACCCCAGTCACCAAAGTCAGAAATATTTTTGGAATTAAGGCTAAAAATCCCTGTGTTTGCCCACAGACTTTGGGATGCAACACTCTCAAAGCCATCACTGTGATTCTCTGGCTGAAGTTAGTTCTGACATTCATTGTCTTAGTCCAGCACTGTCTCTGGGTGCTGGGGCACTGTCCCAGTTTGGAGTGCCATGAAATTTTAGTGAAGAGACTGAAGTCCTTAAACTTGGGAATATCTGTAGCTCTAGCTTGGTTTTGTGTATAATTTTGTGCATTATGTGGGTCTTGCTGTTGGAACTGGTCTCGCCCTGACTGTGTCACCGAGCCAAAGCACCAACCCTGGCTCAGCTCTCAGTTCTGCAGCTGCAAATCTTCGTGCCCTGTAAAATACGTTGAATTTAAAAATGTTTTCCTGTATTTTAGTGTTTATATATTTTGTCTTTTTACAAAGTTTGTGTCTATTTGAAAAGTGGAAGTTTAATAAAGATTAGATTTATCAGTCTTCCTGCTTCAAATGGGCATTATGAGCTGCTGTATTTAAACTGGTGATTGGAAGTGAAATACTAAATTAAATTCAAAATATTGAAATAATTATGTTAAATACTTGGGAAGACTTTTCATAATATGATATTTTTTCCTTGCCTTTTCTAGTGCTAGTGTTCTATATCCTGGCTTTTCACAAGAATTTATTGTATTTTAATTAGGAAGATAGCAGCCAAATTATCACCTTAGGTACTATACCTGGAACTTTGAATTTCCCCAGGCCATTCTCCTGTGCATCATTAACTAGCAGCGAGTGCTGTGGCAGTTCTCCAGGAGCATTATCCACCTCTCTTTTTTTTGTCTTTTTTGGCTGTTGTTTTTTTTTTTCAGTGGATTTACACACTAAAGCATCAATAACTATAAAGACTCAAGTGAGTTTTTGGTGGAGTTTATTATATTGCTCCAAATATTGAATCAAAGTAGCAGGTGCAGCCTCACATTTGTAGTAGGAAAAGAAGCTTGGGCAGAAATGATTCCATTATCCAGCTTTAAAAAATCATGGAAAACTTTACTTCCACCAAGCATCAGCAGCTCCAATCTGTGCCCAGCAAGGCTTCAAGGCGAAGGGATTCCTTCAAAGTCAAGAGATGGGACTTCCAGTGCAGAATCACAACCTCTGCTCCAGATGTGTCGAGATCTCCACTGCTCGTCCTTGGGTTCTGGCTGAGGAATTGTTACTGCTCAGGAATTGCGTGGGCTGCTAGATTTACGGGGGCACAGAGTTGTGCTTCAAGAGGGAAAAGGAAAAAAAAGAGAAAATAAGAGAAGGAAAATGAGAGAAAATAACGGAGAGAGAAGCAAAAGGANGGGAGCCTGAGGGGCGTTGGCGGAGGCGGGATGGGAAGGCCGTCACCTGTGGGGAGGCCTGAGGGGCGTTAAACAAAGGGCTGGAGTTGGGCAAAATGAGGGGACACGGCGTGGGGAATCCAGGGAGTTCCAGATCGCTGGCGGGCGGTACCTGGGAGGTGCTGCTGGCCGGGCCCTCGGTGAAGTTGGAATCGTGGAATGCCATAATGGCCATGAAGCTCCACCCTTGCCACGGACAGGGACGCCTTCCGCTATTCCAGGTTGCCCCAAGCCCCGTCCAACCTGGCCTTGGTCACTTCCAGGGATGGGACAGCCACAGCTTCTCTGTTCCAAAGCCTCAGCATCCTCACAGGGAAGAATTTCTTCCCAGTATTCAATGTAAATTTCCCCTGTCAGTTTGAATCCGTTCCCCCTTGTCCTGTCATTACAATATTCAAATTGTGTGTTATATTCCAAGTGTGTGAATTCCCTTGTATCCTTCAGTTTCCTGTGACAGCTTCTGCCTGCCATCCTGCTCAGCAATCCCAGGAGTGGTACAAATCCTCTGCAGGGTCTTCCAGCCCTTTCTAAGGTGTTTGTGGCAGTCCCAAGGGCAAGATCTGGAGCACAGCCCAGCCCCAACATCAGAGGCAGGCTCAGAGGACTTTTCCAGCTGTAATAACTCCCTGATTCATGTGACCACATAACTTATTCCTGAAATGGAACACTGAAATGTTTGGTTCCTTCCAGGGAGTGTCCTGGGCCCTCGCTACCATGGCCATGCAAATGCAGCTCGAGACCAGCGCAGACACGTCAGCAGAGGAGGAGAGCTTTGGGCCACAGCTCATATCCAGGTTGGAGGTAGGTGAGGAGTTACCTCTGGAGGAAGTTTTCCATAGATGCACTCGCTGCTCTTTTTCCTAGAATGGAATCCTGTGATGGTTTGATTTGGAAGGCACCTTAAAAGCTCATTCCATTCCCCTCCCTGTCGGGAGCAGGGACACCTTTCGCTATCCCAGGTTGCTCCAAGCCCTGTCCGTTCTGGATTTGAGCATTTCCAAGCTCTCCACCAGGGCCTCACCAGCTCCACAGGGAAGAATTCCTTACTGATATCCAACCTAAACCTTTTTCTTTAAAAGCAAGATGAAACTGAAAACTGTTGCTAAATTCTTACTTGTGTTCTGTTAGAAAAAAAACCCAACCAAACAAAAAAACCCAGAAATACCCAAAAATACCAACATGTGTCATTTTTCCTCCCTCCCAGCAATGTGGCATAAATGCCAGTGATGTGAAGAAGCTGGAAGAAGCTGGATTTCACACAGTGGAGGCTGTGGCTTATGCTCCAAAGAAGGAGCTGCTGAACATTAAAGGCATCAGTGAAGCCAAAGCTGACAAAATCTTGGTAAGGATGTTCTGGAACTTTAACCCAAGATATTCCACAGATTTATTTCTGCTGGCTGAAAGCGTTGTGGTGAATTTGGAAGGTCTCCAAAGGGCATTAAGGGTGAACAGAGGTGTGACATGATTTGTGATGGGAAAAGGCAGAACACACCAGGACAGGACTGAACTGAACAGGTGGGGGACAAGGGGAGGATATTTCTGTAAAACACAAAAAAAAAGGGATGTTGGAGCTTTTTCTTGGGACAGAATTTCAGTTCTGTTCAGAGGTACCAACTAGTGCAAGGTCTATGAAATGGACATGGAATGATACAGGTACCTCTCCACAAGGCAGGAAATACTGATTACTGGGGGATTAACAAATGGCATGAACTCCCCTGGCACTGCTCTCTTGGGTTTTCCCTCAGGCTGAGGCAGCCAAACTGGTTCCCATGGGCTTCACCACGGCCACAGAATTCCACCAACGGCGGTCAGAGATCATCCAGATCACCACTGGCTCCAAAGAGCTGGATAAGCTGCTTCAAGGTCAGCATTGTATTATTTCTATTTCCTGCTTGATCTCAGTTATTGGGGTGGGGTCTTTCCATGAGTGGGATCCTTGCACAGAACCACGTAAGGCAAGTCCTAGTTGGATGAAAAACCTCTGGGACTGCTCTTGAATAATTGCTTTTATTTTAGAAGCTGCAGAGATACCTTTTAGACTTTTTAGTCATGATCCAAGACCCAGAGCTGTCCAGTTTTGGATGTTTCTGGTTTATTGAAGTCCATGATGCGTTTAGGGAAAACAAAACCAGCCATTGCCATCTCCCCATTCCTCTGGTAATCCAAAAATGAAAACAAGTAATTTCAGCTCTTCAGCATCTTCAGAAACATCCTAACTATTGAATTTCCTAACCACAGTATGAACAAATTTCATGATGACAAGCAGGTTTCCCTCTTAGCTTTGAAACTTTCAACCAAATTCAATGTTTTAACTGAGTCTCTGTAAATGTAATATTTTGTATTTGAGATAGATCCATAGATTATGCATGTCCATTAAACTTTTAAGTTTTATTAATAATTATTCTTGTTATTTTCCCTTCAGGAGGAATAGAAACAGGGTCCATAACAGAATTATTCGGGGAATTCCGTACTGGGAAGACGCAGCTGTGTCATACCCTGGCCGTCACCTGTCAGGTGGGGGGCTCACCTCATTACAATCCAATAGTCAGACCCCACAGCCTTGGGATATTTGCTAATTTGGGCACTTTCTTTGACTTTCTAAGGTTGCTGTCTATAGGTTGCTGTTCCATAAAATATTAAGAGACTTGGACTTAATTTGATCATTCAGTTGACTCCCTAAACTTCCCAGCTCAAAGCCCCTGTCGTCTTGTGTAGAGTCATGGAATCTTGGAATGGTTTGGGTGGGAAGGGACCTTAAAGCCCATCCAGTTCCTTGGGCAGGGACACTTTCCACTATCCCAGCTTGCTCCAAGCCCCATCCAACTTGGCCTTGGGCATTTCCAGGGATTCAGGGGCAGCCACAGCTTCTCTGGGCAACCTATGCCAAGGCCTTAGCACCTCTCCAGGGAAGAATTTCTTCCCAATATCCCATCTATCCCTGCCCTGTGTTAGTGGGAAGCCATTCCCCCTTGTCCTGGCACTCCAGGGTGACAGGTACTAAAAAAGGAAGGTGTCAGTGATGGGAACCACAGATCTTTCCTCTCACTTTTCCCAGCTAAATTGGACTTTATCACAGTAACCTGGGATGTTATTTATTGTATGAGCTCAGTGATGGCATGTGGCAATATCTGCTGTATTTATGGATGCTTTGTTCCCTGTTCATTCCTTTCCTTCTCCTTTAGCTCCCCATAGACCGCGGGGGCGGCGAGGGAAAAGCCATGTACATCGACACCGAGGGCACCTTCCGCCCAGAGCGGCTGCTGGCTGTGGCTGAAAGGTCTGTGAGTGGAAGATGGGAGTAGATGGACTCACAACTCAGGTGGAAAACGTTTTCCACAGGTCCTGGAGGTCGATTTGGCAGGTGTTCCCTTTGGAAACTACCGGTGTTGCTGTTCCTCTTCTGTCCCTACCACTCTCTCCCCACAGCTCTTGTGTCATTGTCCCTTGGCATGAGATGATTTCCCTCTCTTCTGCTACTGGAAGGGACTGGCAGCTTCCCAAGCAGCTGGGGACAGGACTGGCTGGATCCTATTAGCTCTTTCTGAAGGGCATTTGATCTAATCCTGCTGCCTTCTCCTGCAGCAAGGACTGCTCCCATGTTCCCTGCCACTAGGTAATATTTGGCAGCCAAAGGAGAGGAAGTGAAATGGATGTTTGCAGCCAGCACAGGTGTCTGTGCTGGCTGTATACAGAGTATCCTTGGAATCATGGAATCCTTCAGGCTGGAGGAGCCCTGGGAGAACCCCATGCCCAGTCATTCCCCGGTGCTGCCGAGCCCATCACTGTCCCATGTCCCCAGATCCCACATCCACACAGCTTTAAATCCCTCCAGGGAGGGATCACCCTCAACCACTGCCCTGGGCAGCTGTGCCAGGGCTGGACAGCCTTTCTTCTAAGAGATTTTCCAATATCCAGCCTAACCCTCCCCTGGGATCACATGAGACCGTTTCCTCTTATCTATTTCAAATGGTTCCAATCATTCCATTCTCTTTTCATCACCACGGGTTGCATTTTTTCCATCTGTTTTTATCTCTGCCAGGGATGTGAGTTTTTCTTCCTGTCTTTTGGAAAAGCTCCTGGCTAACTGGTATGGATGAAGTTGTCACTCAAGGTTCACGCCTTTATTTTCCCTGATTTTGCAGGTATGGCCTGTCTGGCAGCGATGTCCTGGACAACGTGGCCTATGCTCGGGGCTTTAACACCGACCACCAGACCCAGCTGCTGTACCAGGCCTCGGCCATGATGGCTGAGTCACGGTAATTACACTGATTTGATGGGTTTTGTTCCCACATGGGATTAACCTTTGATTTCTCCAGGGAGCCAGCTTGCTCCATGGGCAGTCAGGTGTCAGCAGCTCATCTTGCTGCTGGAATTGTGGGTACCAGCAACTGGCTTCAGCTGATGTGACTGTACAAACATGGGGAATTCAGGGTTCCTCAGTGCCAGCCTGAGGAGCTGCTTGGAAGCTCAGTTTGGCACTGTGGTTCGAAACAGTGCTGATGACTTCCGAGCTCCCAGGAGAGCTGCTCAGGCAGGTTGGGATTGGAGCCGAGACTGAGAGCCGTGCCTGCCCTTTCCCAGGTACGCGCTGCTGATCGTGGACAGCGCCACGGCCCTGTACCGCACGGATTACTCGGGCCGGGGGGAGCTCTCCGCCAGGCAGATGCACCTGGCCAGGTTCCTGCGGATGCTGCTGCGCCTGGCAGACGAGGTGAGCACCAGCTGGGCTTTATGTCAAGGGTTGATGCTGGCCTAACGCCAGGCACCCATGAAAGTCCCTCACTCACCCTTCTCTGCAGCTGGACAGAGGAGAGAAAATGTAATGAAGGGTTTGTTAGTTGAGGTAAGGACTGGGAGAAAACACTCATCAATTACCATCAAGGGAAAAACAGGCTCAACTTAGAGATTTGAAGTGATTTCATTACTAACAAAATCAGAGCAGGATAATGAGAAGTAAAATAAGCTCTTAAGAACACCTTACCCCCACTTCTCCCTCCTTCCCAGCTCTACCTCCTATGCTAGTGGTGCAGTGAGATGGGAATGGGGGGTTTGGTCAGTTTATCCACCCAATGCTCCCACTTCTGAGGAAGAAGAGTCCTTTCCCTGCTGCACCGTGGGGTCCCTCCCATAGGAGACAGTTCTCCACAAACTTGTCTGATGTGGCTCCATCTCACAAGCAGCAGCACCCTGTGAACTGCTGCAATGTGAGTCCATCCCACAGGCAAGAGTGCCCCTCAAACTGCTGCAGTGTGAGTCACTCTTCCACGGGGTCAGTCCTTCAAGGACAGGCTGCTCCAGCCTGGCAGCAGGGCCCCTCTTCCCTGGATCTCCCACTAGATCACATCACTAGATCCCACTGATCCTCCAGGCATCCACCAGCTCCAGTGTGGGGCTCCTCCACAGGCTGAGGGCAGATCTCTGCATCCCCTGCAGAGGAATCTCAGCTCTGGCATCTGGAGTGCCTCCTCCTTCTCCTTCTTCACTGCCCTTGGTGTCTGCTTCTTGTTCTTCTCATATTCTCACTGCTACTCTTCTCTAGCTGGAATTGAAGTTACACCACAAGTCTTGTTTTGATTTCTTCTTAACTCTGTTATCACGGAGGCATTACCACCATTTCTAATTGGCCCAGCCTTGCCCAGCAGCATGTTCCTCTTGGAGCCATCCTGGGATTGGCTCTGCCAGACATGGTAGAAGCTTCCAGCAGCTTTTCACAGAAGCCACCTCTGTGTACCCCCTCCCCACCAAATCCTGGCCATACAAACCCAATACAATTGCCAAAGTAAAACTCATCAGTTTTCTTACAAACCCCAGCAATTTGGTCCCAAGGGCTTTTTCTCTACCTCTGCTCCCATTGTTTTGGAGAGGCTGGATCCCACAGTTAGGGACACCAGGAGTGCTCCTGTGTCCTTTTCCCCGTTTTTCTGTTCTGATTGTGGGACATAATTGGGTTTGGGTTGTTTCTCCTGCAGTTCGGTGTGGCCGTCGTCATCACAAACCAGGTGGTGGCACAGGTAGATGGAGCTGCCATGTTTGCTGCAGATCCCAAAAAGCCCATTGGAGGCAATATCATTGCTCATGCTTCCACCACCAGGTGAGACAAGAGATGGTCATATCCCAGGAGCCTGGGTTGGGAATGTTTTATAGAATTGGCTGAGTAGCTTTTACTACTGGGGTTTCCATAGTCTGTCCATGGTAGGCCCAGCCTGTGCTTCTGCTCAGTGCAGCTCTGGGCCCTCAGTCCATAGGGAAATGAACGTCTCGGGCAGTTCATACAGCTCTGTTTAATGCTTTGGGATTTTTATGATTTTCCAGGAGTAGGCTGTCCTTACTGACCCGTTTCCTTCCCTCTCCCTGTCAGGCTGTACCTGCGGAAAGGTCGAGGTGAGACCAGGATCTGTAAAATCTATGACTCTCCATGTCTTCCTGAGGCTGAAGCCATGTTTGCTATCAATGCTGATGGTGTGGGAGATGCTAAAGACTGAAAACTCCCTTCCTTCCCCTGAATTCCAAGACTCTGTGTCTGTTAGAGGCTCCTTTCTTGGTGGCACCTTAGGGATCCTTCCCAAGGCAGCGGGCACAGGAAGCTGCTGTGTCAGCGTGGGAACCGTCAGGACACACCAAGCACAGCCAGAGCTGTTGGGAAGAGAACTCTCTCTGGGCTGCAGGCACAGATGAGGTCCCTGTGCTTCCTTGGCAACATTCCCACAGGACCATACCCTGCATGTTTCCCTGGATCTCACCATGGACATGGTGCAGCAGAATCTTGGTGGCTGCAGTTGGGAAC
>VXBB01003626.1:65575-93554 GCA_013399915.1 Illadopsis cleaveri | reverse complement strand
TATGTAATTTACATTTTATTTGTTTTATTTCCCCAGCTCCTTCACTGGAGTGTCCTTCCCTGGACACTCTCCAGCCCCTCCAGGTCTCTCTTGTCATGAGGGGAGAACTGGACACAAAATTCAAGGTGGCGCCTCACCAGTGCCCAGCACAGGGGGACAATCACTGCCCTGGTCACTGCTGTTTCAGAGAGCAGGGAAGGGACAGATTTTTACAGGAATAATTCAGTGAATTCCTAAAGCAGAACCTGGGGCAAGGAGAAAAGGACCGATCAATCCAACTTCCAATAGTAAGAGATTCAACAACTCCAAAGGCCAAAGCAAAGAACAATTTGTCTGACCTAAAATGCTGGGGGTGAGGACGATATCCTTCAGGCTGCTTGGTCAGTAGATTCAGTTGGGGGGAAGTGTCATTTTTTGGGATCTGAAAACTGAGCTGGACTTGGACAAATGTGGTTGGAAATGTAATCTCTAACTTTGCCTCCAAGAAAGATTCTCCAACCAACTCTCAGCCTAAGCATCTTCACTTACTGGGATAGGGATCATCAGCTCAGCCCCTCTTACTAAACAAAGATGCACATATGATTCCTCCAAACCCCTGTTTTCCTTATCTCCTAGCTTAATAAAACATCTCAAAGCTACATTTCCATGCTGCAGAAATGACAAATCCCCTGTATTTTCCACCTGCATGTTGGAAAAGAGCAGGGATTTCTGGAGCAGGCTGCACTCCAGAGCATCTGAACCCAGCCACAGTAACACAAACCACGTGCCCAATATCCCATTCCTGAAACTCTGGAATGATACAGAAATAATCAGAACTAAAAGAGTGATAATTATTTTTTCCTTAATAGATGAAAATTGCTGTGCATCTACAAACTCTGTATTCTACAGAACTGCCAATCTTTTCAATAAACAGACCAAAGGGAGAAAGAGATATATGTCAGAGGAGGAATCAGTTAAAATGCCTGACAAAAAACCAAGGCTTTTCATTTTAATACTGATAATTACAGAAATTAAACAATGCTGGCAATGGTATGATGATAATCATACACACAGGGAAAAAAAAGGAGCAGATTAAGCAAATTACTCAGAAAAGCTGTCTCATGAAAATACATACTTTAATTTTTTGTATTTTTTTAGACAAGAAGTGGAGATATCACTTAAAAAAAAAGAATTATCATCCACTTCTCTTAGAAAACAGAATTTGTGACATCACTTACAGATTTCTGATCTACACTCCCCAAGAGCATCATCTTCATATCCAAAATTTAACATAACTAGGTTTGGCTATAGCCCAAAACTTAATCCAAATAAATAAAAAACCAAAAACCACACAGCAAGTAATTTCTTTTTCTTAAAGCAGAACCAGCTGGATGTGTTGCTCAGAAATCTAATTTGAGCTGTAACTGAAATAATTTCTTTTGTATTCCAGTTGATAGTCCAAGTTTACTATACACTGGCATCTCAGCAAGAACCTGTCCAGCACAGCCCATGAGTGCTGCCACAGCTACATCATGGTGAAAAATTGCCTGGTCATCTTGTCCCACATTTCATCTCATCCCAGGGGATGAGAATCTCATATGAGAAAATGCTCCAAGGGCTGGAGTCCCTCTGCTCTGGAGCCAGGCTGGGAGAGCTGGGGGTGCTCACCTGGAGAAGGGAAGGCTCCAGGGAGAGCTCAGAGCCCCTTGCAGGGCCTAAAGGGGCTCCAGGAGAGCTGGAGAGGGACTGGGGACAAGGGATGGAGGGACAGGACACAGGGAATGGCTTCAGACTGGAAGAGAGAGGGTTTAGATTATATTTTAGGAACAAATTTCTAAATGGGTTGAGGGGCATTGGACCAGAGAGCCCAGAGAAGTTGTGGCTGCCCCTGGATCCTTGGAAGTGTCCAAGGCCAGGCTGGATGGGGCTTGGAGCAACCTGGGCTAGTGGAAGGTGTCCCTGCCCATGTCAGGGGTTGGAACGGCATGTTCTGCAAGGTCCCTTCCAACCCAAACTATTCCATGATTCCATGACCCATCAACATTTCTTCATGCACTGCCTTGCTGGGCTACTTGAACATCTCCATTTCCTGCATGTAAGAGATGCTCAAAAAAAAAAAAAAAAGTGCTTTGCTATTTTGTAGATGTGGGAGGTCTTCTGCTCCTGCCCCACTTCCCAGGGGCAGCCTGAACATCCCTTTCACCCTCGAGGTACCACAAAAGCTGCACCTCCCAAACTGCTCCCATTGCACACTTCAAGGACAACAGCACGGGAACCTGGATTGTGGCAGCAAAACCCAGGGACTAAAGAGGTTAACTGCAAACTGCAGCTTCTAATTCCCTTATTTTATTCCGGTGTGAACAAATTAACAAACCGTTATTAGCCTCAGTCAGAACTGAACTGGTGGAGGAAGAGCTGGGAGGAAATTTCAGGTGCCACTGAACTGGAACTTATCTAATGAACTTGCTGGTTTGAATTCCTGGCTACACTAAGTGCTATTACTCTAAAGGCTTAGAGGGATCTGTTATAACAAGAAAGAGAGGGGGGGGAAAAGCGTCTTTTTTTAATTTCAAATTTTAAAAAATTAATACATCTGATGCAATTATTTCTTGTCTAGAACAACAGGCCCAGGCTTCTCCTTTGTCAATCCCATAGTACAAATTCACCATAAATTTGCCATCAAATCCAGAGTTGGCTCAGTGATCTCAGAGGTCTTCACCAACCTTAACAGCTCTATAAATCCATGAAGGAAACCAGGAAATCACTGTCTCTAGAACTGTCTTATTATTCCAGCTTTGCCTTTGCAGGTCCCAGATGAGATTTCTCAATCATTTAAGATTTCATGCCACATAAAGTCTGCTGTACAAACGGGAAATTCAGCATTTAGGAAAATCAGCAGTTCTTTTCAACCCAATAATTATTTCTTTTATAAGGAGAGAAGTTTACAGCAATGTTATGCAAATTGCCTCTCTAGTTTTTTGGTCATTTGCTTATTTTTTTGTAAATAATGAGCACACTGTTGACTTTTAAAGTGTTTGAGAAAAGTTTTTAACAGCACAACTGCACCATGGAAGAGCTTGACTATACTTTTATTGCCCTGTAAATGGAAAACTAACTTTTAAATTTGCTAATTCATATAATTATTCTATAATACGGTAATTTTTTAAAACACAAATTTTGACTACAGAGGCATTTTCAGTGCTGTTTAACATTTGAATTCTTCTACCTTTGTTAATTTTTTGCAATGATTCTAAGCTCCCATCATACAAGCATGTTGTGCTTGAAATCTCTCCTGAAATTACACCTAGGGCATCCCAGATAAAGGGAGGGAGAGGGTTTAACATCAAATATTAACATAATATGTTCCACCTCATGATTTTATGTGCCAGCTTCCATGTATAACTTTGAGTATCTTCAAAAGCATGCATGAGGGCAGAAATTAATAGATTTAGTGATGAGGGATATTTTTGTCCAGCTTTTTACTAACACTATGAATGCAGCAATAAACAACTGAGGTGAAACACTGAAACTATCAATTACTGTTTGCATACATCTCCATTCAAGCTGTAATTTCATTATTACTTCAGCCTTAATCCATGCAGAAAGAATGTTTAGCCTTGCAGGTAACTTGTAGAAAACTGTTCAGTAAATTTTCACTTGTTCCAAAGTATCAATGTAGAGCATATTCATCCAATATTTGCTTCCTCCCAAATCAACAGAACTACGTTCACTGCTACAAAAAACCAGAGGTGAGATGTAAGGATATCTGCACCCCCAAGGTAAATGTGGAACAACTGGCAAAGACTTACATCAACATTCAGGTGACCAAAATAACCACTCCAAATAATGTTTTACTGTTTTACCTTTCTTTCACTGACCAAATCAAACGCTTTAACTACCTGCTACGAGCACAAAGATTTTCCTGACACAATCCATTATCCACCTGCCTGCAGAAAATCAGCTTAAATGTTGCTAAGATTTCTCAGAAGAAAGATTTTCAGCCTGTTCAGGTTGGCTGTCCATTATTTGAAATAAAATATCTTCCCAAGCATCTTCTATTTTCTACAGGAGAAAGATTTAAAAAAGAAAGAAGAAAAAAGAAAAAAAACAGGTAAAGTGATGGAAATTGCAGTCACCACAAGGATAAAGACAACACTAAAAACAGTTCAGCCACAAAATCTGAGTTATTTGGTAAATTTGGATTATTCAGGAAAACTGATGCAATATAAAAAATCAAAAGCAAAACAAAAAGGAACAAAACTAACTACTTTTGAAGGGAGTAGGAATAGTGTGGAAAGGATGACTACAAGGTTTTAAAGGTCACATGGAAAGCAACAGAACTGCCAGGGTGCTTTCAGTCTGGATACTCAGCTTTTAGAGCACTTACCAAGAAACAAGAGGTACAGAAGGAAGTCATGTGGTTTCTAAACCTTCTATCTGGAGAATCACGCTCCCAGTCAAAAATGAAATTATTATCTCCTTGTCTTGTTATACAGGTATTATTTTTGGATTTCTTCTTACGTTGTCCAATCCAACCTACACCTAAATCTTCTGAGATATTACTCTTGTGACACTCTGACTCATCCATATACCTGGAACTATGCTTCCCCCTCCTCGTCTTGATGTTATCATCCTGCACCTCACTGTCTGCACTCTCTGTTAACAGCAATCTTATTCCACCACAAGCACTCAGAAAACTACTACAAAGGCACTTGGGTTTTTTGTAAAGTCAGTGCTTTCTCAAACTTCTTCCACGAACTAAATCACCTCTCTGCATCACTCTGCTCACCTCCACTTTTAAAGCATTTCAAAACTTCACTCAGACACCCACTGGGCTGCAGTTTAATGAGCCTTCCCTCCTGCAGCACTGATGGTTTCAGCAGCATCCACCTGTTCCTCACCACTTCTTCCTATCCACGTGCTTTGCTCCCAGCTCTGCTCACACAAGGACTTGTTCAGGTGCAGAACAAACCGAGTGAAACCAAGAAGGAAAAAAAAAGTCCATGTTTGGAATAAGTATTTCGAAAATAAAAGTTAATTTAGCGCACATCAGCTGTGCACAAATGACAGAGCACAGCTCAGGAGCTGGCACAGAATGAGAATCGTCAACAGCAGCTGCTTGACTTAGCCCTGGAGCTAAGGAATTACTGAAAATAAGCTTTCTGCAACAGGACATTTTGTTCAGCTCCAAACACCCCACAAAGCAGCTGACTAAACTGTTGAACAGGTAACACTGCACCCTCTCAAAGGCTGGGCTTGACACCTGCAAGGAAACTCTTCCAAAGATCTGTTCCCTCATTGCTTCCCCTCAGCCTCCTCCCAGGGCTTGACTTGGCTGCTCCACAGAAGGAAACTGGGATGGATTGTTATCCCTGATCCTTACATTGGTGACTGATTCTAACTCTGTGTTTGCACTCCATCTGAAAAACTTCAGCTTTCACTTGGAACAGAGGGGCTGAGCCTGGTTTTGCCAGGTATTTACACTGCACTTGGCACAAACAGAAGGGGAATGCTGCCCAAGGCTCAAAACCAAAGGTACTGTCATGAGTGATACCCCAGCCTCCCCTTCCCTCTCAAAGAGTCATAAAAACCTTTACAGAAACCATTGTTACCCACATGACAACAAGGAGAAGTTCCCTTGTTTCCCATCTCCCTTTTTTCTTGAAACAGAAATTCAATCTGGAAGTGCTGATATAATGTTCATCAAATCCCAGGCTGGTGTGGGTTGGAAAGGCCCCTAAAGAACATCCAGCTCCACCCTCTGCCATGGGCAGGGACACCTTCCACTGGCCTAGGCTGCTCCAAGCCCTGTCCAACCTGGCCTTGGACACTTCCAGGGAGCCAGGGGCAGCCACAGCTTCTCTGGGCACCCTGTGCCAGGGCCTGCCCACCCTCACAGGGAATAACTGCTTCCCAATATCCCATCCATCCCTGCCCTCTGGCAGTTCAAAGCCATTCCCTGTGTCCTGTCCCTCCATCCCTTGTCCCCAGTCCCTCTCCAGCTCTCCTGGAGCCCCTTTAGGCCCTGCAAGGGGCTCCGCGCTCTCCCTGGAGCCTTTCCCTCTCCAGAGGAACACTCCCAGCTCTCCCATCCTGGCTCCAGAGCAGAGGGGCTCCAGCCCTTGGAGCATCTTCTCAAACGGCAAAAAGTCCTGGGATGAGATGAAACACGGGAATAGGAAGAAGGGAGCTCCTGCACCACAATACAGAGAACCCTGATCTGACACTCCCTTCCCTCTGAACCAAAGTGTCTGGAAGTTTCAGCGCAATTTCTGCAAACCACCTGTCTTCCGGAGCAGGTGGGAAGGCTGTTTGGAGAGCATTTTTCTGCAAATGGAATTTGATTAGTACACGAACTTTCCATGTAATGTTCTTATAATGAGTAAATTAGTAGGTGATATAAACCTCTGGAAAAGGGAAGACTGTAATGAAAACCTTATTATCCTTTTTACAGTAGGGCTGAACAGAAACTGATGCTATGTTTAAATTGATCATGGTTTTATTCCCACCCCCAGGCAAACCTGCAAAAACTCAATGAGCAGTGTGATTTAATTAAGTATACGTATAATGAACAATTTTCCTGTCCTTTGAAAACAACTGATTTGAAGGAAGACTGCGGCATAATGACTGACATCTGGGTTCTACAGCCTTTTCAATCTGCACAGGATTTCCTACTACTGACTGAAGGTGAAAGAATCACAAACACAGAGAAAAGAGAGGAAAAACAGTCTTAATAAGCTGGGAGCACGTGAATTTTAAACAGCTGAGAGAAATGCAGTGACTTAGTGGAGTTGGTGGGAAGTCGGCTATGCTGAGAAAGCTGTTCAAACATCCCCTCTGCTGAGCCTGGAAGAGGATGCTCAGGACACCCAGGGACTTCAAAGAAATCTGGAACTGTCGTGGATTTTACACTGCCCTGACTGTGTCCATTTGTACCCGAAGCAGGACAGCACTTGTCTTGGGAAAGCACTCTAGGAAATGGTAGAGAGAAAATATTTGGCTTTCCAGATATAAATCTCTGCTCTTGGGAAGGAGAGAGCAGCGGGGTATGAGACAAATACACAGAAGTTACTTAGCTTGCTTGGTTTTGTCCTAACTCCGCAGAGGAAAGAAACCTGGCTGACCTCTAAAACTCAGAAAAATCCCTACACCAGAAAAAAAAAAAAAAATACAGCATTTAAATGTGGAATTTTTCTATATCTCTTACATAAAGATGTCTGAAGAACAGTGCTTGATCCTTAAAATATCCAGCACTCTACAACTGCACTTTTTGAACTAAGAGCCATCTATAAACACACATGGTTACAGGCTGTACAGTTCCAGTGAGAGAGAGAGAGAGACTGTGTCGGGTATTTCACTGAGAATCCTCAAAATCCATTCATCTGGAAAAGCAGCAGCCAGATCCATATGGTCAGCTGACACAAATCTGAGATGCTTGTGGTTCTGCACTGCCACATCCTCTAAGTGGCCATTTCAAAATTATTATGGAAATTTTAAAGATTACCTGTTCTCAAAACGACTGAAATTTTAAACACACAAAAAAATTTCAAACTTACTACATGAGGTTCAGTGCAAGGACATTTGAAGAGTTTAAAGCAGTTTCTCACTGATGCTATGCTGCTACTCACAGAAGGAAACTGATTTCACCACTAATGGAGCTGAGAAGAATCTGGAGAAGCAACACAAAAGGGAATAGTACCAACTCAGAAAAAAATACATAGATATAGAGATATTTAACAGAAAATCCAAGACACAGGGGTACAGTAACCGCAGAGTTGTATTTTGAATTGTTTGCAAGCTGTCCAAGCAATTACTATCACTCTGTGCCCTGCCCACAGAGGAAACCAACATATCTAATCTGGTTTTCAGTCTTCAAAACACCTCTCCAGTCTAAATCTTACTGGAACTGAAAATCCCCCAAGTCAAGGAGAAAGACAAAAAATGCATTTTCTTCTTTACCAACACTAAACCATGCAGTAACTTCTTGCATAAATACATAAAAACCTGATGGTTTCTGATGGGATTAATTAACAAGTGATTAGTATTTGCAGGCTAAAGGAAATGTGAGAAGTGAATAGGTGACAATGGAATGCCAGTCCTTCAAAAAAAGCAATTTTCCTAACATCAGATGAATTTTTCCACAGAGGAACTTTTCATACACAGTTTTCATCTTGATAGCGAATCTTTGATCAGTGTCTCTGGAAAAAAATAATCTCTGTGAAGATTAAGAAAACAAAGGAATCCAGATAAACTGAAAAAAGGCAACGAAACTTTCAAGCTATCAGGTAAATAAATTATTACAGGCACCCCGGTGGAATACAAAGAATTTCCATATAGGATTATGATGGAAAATGAAAGGGTTTAAAAACAACAACAACAAAAAAGGAAAAATAGAAAAAAAAGAAGAAAAAAAAGAAAAGAAAAGAAAAACCAAGGTGCAACTGGCACCTTTTCAAACAAAGTAATATATTAAGTAGTGATAAAAATTGGCAAAAAGCAGCCAATGTCAATCCAGGAGCTAATCAATGCTCTCTGTGCTATGAAACCTGACCCCTGAGGCAGCAGCTGGATCTGAGACTGGGGAACACGGGTGAGACCAAACATGAATCCACGGTGAGCTAGAAAGTAATTCAATTTTAGTGACATGATATTACTCATTGTATCCGTTTCCTCTAAAACACCTTTAACCAACACTTCACTCTCAGCCATCTTTTCTGGAAGCTTTCCTGTGAACACCCTTCAGAGGCTGTTTCACAACAAGGATGCTCAGACTCTCCCTGTTTTTTTCTTCTGGGCCTCATCCCCTTTGCCTTTTACCTTTCCTACCTCCCTTTTCTACCGGCTGCCAACTCTCTGCAACACTTCTTGCTTCCAAAGCATTTGAAAAAGATTCATAATTGGTTTTCACATCTTGGAACGTTTTTGCAGAATTATTTTTGGCCTCCCGTATAACGTTTTGGGCATGGAATACTTGCACATTATGATACCTTTTTTAAAAAAAATTCTCTTACCTAAAAGTAGTTTTCACTGCTGTCCTTAGCCCTCATTGCCTTTCCCTCATTTTCTGTTTTAATGAATATTATTTATTTTCCTTACTTCCTTGAATTGGTTGGACTTTATGATTTCCCAGGTCTTTTCCAACCCAAATGATTCCATGATGCTGTGAAGCTTCTCAAGAACAAAATCCCAAAGTGTTCTTTTTAATTGCCTTTTAATCACATCTCCCTGTATGTGTAGTTCTTTCTGGAGATGAAACACTACCATAGTGAATTTGCCTTTTTCCCCCACCTCCTTACAAGGCTTTGAACCAAAATTTCTGTGATCACTGTTTCAGATGTTTTCACCAGTAGCAGTTTTAGTCCCAAACTCCTTCAAAACCAAGTTTTCCTCTCCTGTGACCCCTGACTACACTTCAGTAAAGCTGTCTTCAGACAAATTCTGCCTCATCCTCACTGAGCTTTTCCTACTTCACTGCAGAACTTCAGTCCATGCAATGGAATCATATTGCCTGTTAAAACAATTAACTCCTTTATTTAATTGGATTCTGAGTTTTCTGGAATGTAAAGCACAACCTCACATCTTCCCCTCTGTAACTTGTACAGTATCACCAGTCCCCAAAAGGAACTCCTGCCACCACTTTGGAAAAAAAAAAACGGTGAAGAGTAAAGTGACTACTTCTAATAATTAATATAAATAAATAAATAAAGCAGAACGCTCCATCATAAATCTCCCTGTTTAGATTTCAGATCTTATCAAGCTCAGTGGCCAGGGGCAAAAATGGCTGATGAAAAAGCATTGTCATTGCATAAAACAGAGAACAGCATGGGAACACCATGGGGAAAAGAAACTCTACACGTAAAATGGTTGGCTTGAAGACAGCAACTAGTCCCAGAGCCCTCTGAAAAACCAAAGTTCTGCACAGCTTTGGTCAGGAAAAAAAAAGGCAAAATACTTGTATGCCACTACCTATTCTACATCTACATTGTTAATGCCTCATGTCCTTCCACCTCCACAAAGGTCTGGCAGAACCAGCAGAGGTATATAGGGTCTCCATGACATGGAATGCTTTCTGTATGAAGAGAGTCTAAGCACACCTCATTATTCAATTTTTAAATGAGAAAAAAGAGAAGAAAGATGATTAAACCACACCCCATCCCTGGAAGTGTCCAAGGCCAGGTTGGACAGAGCTTGGAGAAACCTGGGATAGTGGAAGGTCTCCCTGCCCATGGCAGAGAGTGGGAACTGGATGACCTTTAAGGTCCCTTCCAACCCAAACCATTCCATGATTCGGTGTGAAGACAGACGGCACGGAGATGAACAGAACTCAAAACAGACACAAGAATTTAAATGCACCTCAAATTCCTCACTCATCAGATTTCAAACCATCAAAGAGGCAACATTTCTCCCCTCAGATTTGTGGATGAAGGATGTTTCAGAGGTGAAGGGAACATTAAGGAGGGACTCTATGAAACAATAACACATCTGTCCTCAATTAAAAATTCTGGTCCAGTTGCTGCCCTGAGAGTCCATAAACAGCTGGTTCTTAGAGGCTGGATGGAAAATCCAGGGATCAATCAAACCACACATATCCTCTTGTTTCCAAACACCATCACAGAAAGGTCAGATTTTATTACTCACTTTCCCTGGAATCAGCATGCTTAGTATTTTCTGAGTTGCAGAAATCTCTGTACAACACACACTTGGACTTGGGCAGAGTTTGGCATTCCAGAGATGTCATCAGACCATCCCACAATTCTGCTAAAATCCTACACTTGTTCTAACACAGAACAGTCAAGGAACTTCACCAAACTTTCAGTGTTCAGTTCACTTTCAAACTTTTTAGGCATCCACGTGTTTGTGGTTAAGTGTAGGAATCAAAGCTCCTGAAATCGAGTCAACAGAGGCACTTCCAAAAATTCTTCAAACATCTCAGGCAGATCTGCCCAGCCATATTAAAGTTCAACTGAATTCAATTCATCCCAGTATTTGCTGATTTACAAATGTATAAGACAGCACTTCCCGAGTCTAATTAAAACTTTCCTCACACATCTGTTAAAAGCAAAACTATACTAAAAAAAAAACCAAACCCAAACCAACCCAAAAAGCAGCAATAATAAACTGCATGCTCCACTTCACAAAGCTGGATGTCATTCACAAATCTATCAGGTTTTATTCTCCACACGAGGCAACTCACTGCATGTTCACTCCCTTCAATCTTCAAACATTTTGTTAATATATGCAGGAAACAAAGCTAGAATAATTTTCTTATGAAAAGGGAGGTTTCTCTATAAACCCAGAGCTTGCAAAGGTGCAAGATTTACCTTGAACATAAAAGAATATTCAGTATACAGTGGAATATGTAAGTAACAGAGACATTCCTTCAGTGGGATTTATCCATGCCTCACAGAATAACAGAGAAATAATGGTAATAATGAGGAATTATTACATGAAAGACATACAAATAATCAGGTAAATTTGGCCTAAAGCTGGAGGCAAATATCAGCCATATATTGGTAGGGATTGCCTGAGATTACCATTTTCTTTACCTAAGAAATGAACAGAAAGGCACAAAGCCCCAAAAGCTCACTTTCAGTCTGAATTTTATGATGATACACTACTCTTGGTCAAAATGTAATGGAGAAGGCGAGAACGCTGAGAACAGTAAAAACCAGAATTTACTGTCGCTCTTTCATCAGCCTGTTTTTATGGTATTTGACAGGAAGCCACCCTAGCAGCCCCTGAAGAGTAAGAACATCACAAATCTTAGTTTTATTGCCCTTTTCATAAAAAGTTCTTCAAAAGCTCATGTTTCATCCATCTTCTAACTCCAGATTTTTCGACTTTGATGTCAGGCTTTAAACAGACAGGTATTTTAAACTTCTTTTCTTGTTGTGCTTTCTACTTGCACATCATAACACCTAGCCTCTCTCTCAGAATTCCTTCTACTCATTTTTATTTCTTAATGCAAGCCAGAAGAGTGCCTCCACTACTTTTTCACTCCCCATTCTGTACCAGGCAGAAATCTCTATTTCCTTTGTTTGATTTGAAATCAGAGAGTTGTAAGAAACTAGACAGCTCCTCACAATAGCAGAGGAAACTTACAGAGAGCTCTGTTTTTCTCAAACACAAGACCTATCATTTTACCTCATCTAGAGAAGAAATAAACTCTACAATTCCTTTAAATCAGGCCATAGGCTATAGTTTGTATTATCAATCATAACCATTACTCAGATCCAAACAGTTCCAACATCCACAGGCCTCCTCTGATAATAAAAGCAGCAAGACCATTTTTCAAGCTGAAATACTATGTAACACTAGCAGAAAACAGAGCAAATTAAAAACAACCAAGTGAAATGAACAAAACATTTCAGTAGGTCCCACCATCCTCTGCTAACTGATGAGGTTGTTACTCTTCTTCCTCCCAAATCTTGAACAAACTCAGTGTTTACTTCCAGGGATGGGATTAATAAAAACTCTGATGACAAAAGGCTCTGTTTTTCTTTACCTCTGAACTTCCCCAGTCTGAAACAGACGCCACACAAGCCTTGGTGAAAATAGAGACCTGTTGTGCTGTGGGGAAAACTCACTTTTTTTCTCTTAAAACCAGCTGAAACCATGTAATCATTTAAAGAAAAAAAAAATTACCTAGGTGTTTCTGGTTTGTCACCTCCTGGATTTAAATGGAAGTAGAAATATGGGCTCTTTGATCATTACAGAATGTTTATGAAGCTGCACAGAAATAATTCACAATGCCAGCCTGTGACAGCAAAGCAGCACTAAAGGAGACAGTGATTTAATTTCCAACACCTCAGCGAGCCCTGTGTGGGTGCTGGTACAACAAAAGAGGAGAATCGTCCTTGCTGAAGAGGCTCCTGCAACCTCCCCCTAAACCAGGGCAGATTTGGGCAGAAGGGCTGTAAAAGCCAGGAGTCAGGGATAAAATGTGATATTCTTTCTAGAGGACAGGGAGCTGTTGCTTAGAAACTGTTTACAGACAGATCCTGCTGGTGTACCTAAAAAAAAAAAAATAAATTAGGTCATTCTTGGCTGGAGGTAGGAAAGATCTTTACTGATATAAAGCCCTCCACGTCTCTCTCTACTGTCAATAATTAACAATCCTTTAGGAAGGCTGTTTGGATGCTCTTTTAACCAACAACTGCACATTCCCAATGGCAGAATTACCCATTTTGAAACAATCTGGTGGGTAAATCGACATCACAGTTCCTTTAGGAGGGAGGCTGAGTTCCAGGCATAGACTGTGCCACCTTAGGAAGGGACTGGCATCAAAAGTGAAATCAAAAGGGGGTGGGGGCAAAGTGCAATTAATCTTAACTAAGATTTAAGAAAAAAAGAAAAAATGAAGGAAAAAAACATGACAATATCACCAGACCAAAGGAGAAAAAAAAAACAACCAAACTTGGTTCTACTTTTTAAATGCCTGATGAAACCAGGTCTGCTAAAAACGAAAGGGGAAAGGCCACAACACCTCTTTGAAGCCATGAGAGAACAAAGTTTGCCTTGAAGAACAAAAGGTGAGGTTGAAAGTGGATCACTTTGTTAAGGGAAGTACTAAAAGGAGTTCCTAAGTATCTAAAACAAAGTTGCAGGCAAGCACTCACTGCTCACAGAGAAAATAAATTCGTACAGAGCAGATGGGAAAGAAAAATTATATCAATCCAGCGCCAGTTTTCTCCTCCGCATAAATAATCCACGCTTGAACAATTTTTCCTCATATAAATAACTACATTTATAAGAAGCCTCAAGTAAGAAGGCTCTTACATCATTATTCACTTAAAAACCACTCCAAAAATTCAGACAAATCACCGCTTTCTAAGTAAAAGAAAATAAAACGCACAGCTTGCGGTAATAAACAGCTCATTGTCATCTCATTCCAGAGAAAGTCATTTTTTTTTTCCTCTTCACTTAAAAATACATGTAGCACGGGCTTGTTTTCTTGTATTGAGCAAATCACATCAAATGAATAAAAGTATTAGAACATGTAACCTAATGTGGAGAAGGGACAAATGTCACAGTGATAACCTCAAAAAATAAAGTTGGTGCTGTAGAACAAGCACCTCTGGTTGAAACTTCAGGGGCAGATCTCGAATCCATCAACAAAGCCCACATTCTCTGTCGTGTCAGCAGAAGGTCACCGTGCCATTCTTAAGGCCAGAAAAATAAGGATCAGGAGAGCCTTTGTAATTCAATCAAAGTTCCTTAATTCTAAGGACAAACACGAGCCTGTGTTGTGACACCCTGAGTGACAAAGACTCTCTTAGGATGACTTGGATAGGTGCAGTTGACAGGTAAGACACAGGTTTGGGGTTTCAAGGGTTTTCCCAACTTAACATGGCTTCAAAGTCTGGGAAAATTGTTTAACTCCTTCACTCAGTGCATGGCTTCCCACCCAGGGAAGGTGGATCATGGGATAAAATCCCACCTCCCCATGCCAGAAACCCAGGCAAAAACAGCCAGGAAAAAAATAGCCTTAACAACCACAACTATTATTATTTTCAAATTCATCTAGAAATAAATTTTGGATTCAAGTAATGCTAATTATTTTAAAAATTAAAGAACACATGGCCCATTTCCCAAAGGCTCCCAAAGCCACACGGGAGACTTGTGAAGCGTGGAGGAGAGGCCAACCTGATTTTTATTCATGTGTTGTTGAGCTTATCTACATGGGAAACAGAATTATGCTCTATTTAGCCCTCTGTCAGGTTGTTCAGGTTTTAAAATAACTGTTAATGAAATCACAAGCCTTCAACACAAACAGCAGCAACAAAAATAGCACCAGGACAGAAAACATTGGACTGCAGCAACGCTGAGCCAATGTGGAGCAAAAAAGCATCTCCCTACATTCAGCTGGCTGGAAATAAAACACAAGGAATAATAGATTGCATCTTACTGAGGCCTCACTACAATGATTTGCATTTTGTAACTACCTTCACAGAAATGCAGCTCTTAAAAATTAATTCTTCCTTTGGCTTCTGAACCAAACTTAGCAAAAACTAATTCAGCATGGGAAGTGCTCATTACTTTAACACATAGGATATCTGGAAATCACCTGAAGCACAATAATTTATCATAACAAAAAACAGCATTTCCTATTTTTCAGCTTTTTCACAATATTGTGCAGAACCCAATTTTAACACATTCAAATGGTTTTAGCTTTAAAAATACTACTGACATGTAATTTGCACTCCACTACTTAGAAATATATAGACATACAGTTTTCTGAAGTTTAGACTGAATTTTAGGAATGACTCTCAACAAAATTCTTTAAAAGAATAAAATCACAGGATCCCAGAATCACACAATAGTTTGTGTTGGAAGGAACCATTAAAGACCATTTAGTTCCAAACCTCCTCCCATGGGCAGGGACTAAAAGGTGGTGGTGAGTTTTTGCTTTGCATTTTCATGAAAGAGGACTTTGATAAATATGGCTAAAAACCCAACATCTTTAATGGTTATTAAATATGTGCAAGGACTGTACATGGTGGTATGGTATCACTGCTGGGACAGAAGAAATCCAAGTGATTACACTAAATTTGGTGATTACCTCCGCCAAATCCATCTATTTTATTGAGTGGGATCTAAAAATGAAAACACAACAGTTTCTCTTCAGACACCAAAATTTCCTTAGAGAAACAAATAATGAAACCTTTCTAACATACTGACTGTGACCATTGCCCTTGACAGACCTTACATCTCCCCTTGTGATGTTTTCCACAGTACTCTGTGTTTAGAAACACAGAGTTAATTCAGATTCACCACACGGAATACAAGATACACACCTGTAATACACATAATTTAAGACATTTGAAATCCTATTTCCACTTTGCTGAATTTGCTCTGAAATGACGGTTCTCTCATGACATTTGACCATCATTTTTCCTGTACCCTGCCACACTAAAGACTGACCCTGAGTCGTGGTTCCACCCAGGGCATCTCTCCATCCTAGCACCTTTGGGGAGAAATACTTAAAGTGAAACTTATCAAGTAACTCAGTGCTCTGGTATGGCTGGGGTTGTTTGTGGCACTGAGTTACAACCCAGAATATTGTACAGAATCAGACCTGCATGAGACCCATGCCCTAAGTGAGAATCAAAGCTGAACACTGCAAGGTCTCTCCATATTTAGGGAACTCAATCCACCTGTAATGTTTTCTTCTACTGGCCCAACATGACAAAAGAATCTTCTCACTTCAGAGGAAAAGCAGTCTTCAGATTAAATCAGTAACACAAAAAAAAACCAGCTCATTAAAATGAAAGATTGAGCAGCATGTATTGTGTATTTGCAGCAGCTCAGAAATCAGATGCAAAGTAGAGCTGATGTACCAGACACTTATTGCTAATGCTTTTTTTAATGTTAAAATGGAAAAAAAAAAAAATCCTGCTCACATAAATCATTTGCTTTCTAAAGCATGTAACAGACACAATCAGTGCTCATGACTGCTCTATAAGGTAACACAGAAAAACATTTGAATTTTCTACAGATAAAAGCAATTTATGTATCACTGTAACAGCACACAGGACTGGCTCCAGCCACACTTTTTAAAAAAGATACAGACACAATCCACAGTCAAAGGCAGAACCAGCTCCAGAAGTGTTAGGTAAGAGCTTTGCAACACTGATGAAAATTCTGTAATTAATTTCAGAGGATCAAGGATTTAATCTTGCATAATCTGAATACCCAAACTAGTCCCTTAGACAAGACAGCCAGAAACCATCTGCAACGCTGGAAGAGGCTCCTGGTAAAATAAATCTACTCAGTCCTTGTTAAGTGTTCCTCATGTTTTGCACATTTCTTGATTCAAGGCACTGAATTTACTGCAAAAGGGAGATTAACTGAAGACCAGAGTTTAGATTCATTATGGGGGCTTTAGTTTTATTTTAATGCATAAAGGAGGTTTACCTGCTCAGACACAGTAATTTTTCCTTGTTTTGGTTTAAATTTGCATACTTTCCTCTTAATAAAAGGATCTCCAAGCAGTTGAAGCTGTTAAAAGTCTTGCTGTGATGTACCTTCCCACAGCAGCTGTGCTTTGCCTATATTTCCCATACCCAAGCTGCAATAGCCCAGAGGTGACTTTCCAATTTCCAGTTAAAGCTACGTGAAAATTATTAAAACCATGGTTTTTTTAAAGAGTGATTTCAAAATTCTTTCCTCATTTACAGCATCTTGCTTTAACCTCAATGAAAAACAAATTATTAATGAAAAATAGCAATGAAAGAGAAACATCCGAACCAGTCCAGCCAAAGGGGGGAGTGTAGAAGGCCACTCAAAATTTCTGTGCAACTCTCAGCAGTAATTTCAAGCACATCTGAAGTGTTTAAACTTCAATATCTTATTTTATAGAATCACAGAATATCCTGAGCTGGATACCATTCCCCAGTCTGTCCACACATCCAGGGCTGTCCCATCCCAGATGCAGAATGCAGGACTTGCCCTTGATAAACTTCCTATGGTATTTCTCTGGGGAATGTGGTTTTCAGTCCTGCCTTAAAGGTGACTTTTGTGTAATCAAACATTGATTTCTCTGATCCACCCATGTCCTAATCACTACACAGCCCATCTCACTCTGTTTCAAGAAATATTTAATTACTGTGGATTACCTCCCAAGGGTTGACCGGGAAAAGCTTTAAACATCACAAATCCTGCAGCACCCCGAGGGTGGCACAATCCTTTCCTCTGGACACCCCGGCAACAGAACGAACCTCACACTACCTCTAATGTTTTTATGGTGCAGAGAGAGCAAAACTAATTTTTGCACCATTAGGAAAACTGGTTTTAAAAAAAAAAACATTCAAAATATCCATCTCTAGTGTTTCCTCTTCCTCCTGACTGATCTTTTCATGAAAAACCAGCCAAGAAACTGTTCTTGGGCTATGTAATTTTTATTTTTTGTTTCTTTTGGCTGACTGTCAACCACGCAGCAAAAATAAACTCATTAAGCTGACAAGAGACCTGAACACACTCATGTTGTCAGTGCGTCTCAGCATCATTCTCATGAACCCAAAAGCCATAAAACAATTAAAATAAAGTTAAGCTGACTCCACCCTTAGGATGCAACCAAGTTTGCATGGATCTGTCAGTCCAAAGTCAATGCCTGGCAGCATCTGAGCTAAGGGGGATGTGCAGCTTCAGCACATGTCAAGCCAAAATAGTTCTGAAACTAGCAGCAAAAAAGGAGAGCGTGGAGTGTGGAGCCTCCAAAAAAGCATCTCTGCCACAATTAGAGCTCTCAACCTAATTGTGTTTGCAAGCCTACTATTTTTGCAGTCAATCCACACTGCTCTCCCTGTGTTGAATCCGTCCAGCTATCTGGGATTTTTCCTTTGCTGCCACCCCATTTGTAGTTTGCTGAGCGGATCCCCAGCTCAAGGCTCACAGGGAGCCTTGTAATCAGCGAGGTTTCTACTTAAAAGCAAAAGGGAAAAAAGTTACCATGGCTACTACAGTCACTCAGCTTTCTCAACTACTCCAAGACATTAATTCTGAAGGCTTTCTGGCTATGTTTGCACAAAATGTATGCTTCCATATTACTCTGTCATGTAAATTAGGTTGTGCTGCAGAGTTTGAGATCACCTGGGACCATTCAATACCTTTGGCTGGCGTTCCAAGAAGACTCCACAAGAAGCAAGGTGATGGTTTCACTGATCACATTAAGGAAATTATAATTAAATACATTAAATATAATTAAAACCAATAATAAAATGTTATGTCTTACCCAGCCAAATGAAGGTAAATATCTGAACACAGATACCCCAGACATTTTCTAGCACTTACGCTGAATTTCTAAACAAAATACAGTTGGTAGAAATTACAGAATTAGAACAAGGCAAACCATAAAGTATTTGCAGAAAATTCTCTGGAAATGTACTTAACTTATTCAGGAGATGAGGAAGGCATACGGAGAATGATAAAATGTGTATGAGATTTTGGTTTTCATCCAAACTCTGCATGAGTAGAAGACAATCCTGCCCAGGACTTGTGTCCCCACTGCTCCTTAGCACCTAAGAAGGCACCTGAGCACTTCCTTTACACTCACCTGCATCCCCTGGGCTCAGGCCTGAATGCAAGGATTGGAATTTGGGTATGAAAGGAAAAAAAAACCCAACTTTGTTCAAGGATGCAATTAGTGTGTGAGAGCAAATTAACGCATCGAGGGATTCAGTTTGCTGCCTTAGCCATGCATGGAATTCTCCCCAAGCCATGCAAGGAAAATTAAGTCACAGGCTAGAAATAGTTCTCTTTCCTTTTCTTCACCTTCCTGTTCTTGTTAGGTATCAGATGTGACCCAGAAACAATACTTAGCAAGGCCAAGGGTCCAAAACTGAATGAAATTCGGCCTGAATTTTAGGGGGCGCATGGGCCACCTATGCAAACCAAGTAAGAGCTCTGCAAACCCTGCAGAGCTCCCAGTCAAGCAGGACATCTGTCAGAGCATTTTTGTCCCGGTTCTCTCCCTAGACTGATGCCTTAAGCTTTAGTTTTCATATTTGCAGATTCTGTGCTGCCTGGGGGTGCAGTTCTGAGCCTCACATTCAGTGTTAGTCAGTTCTCTTCACAGGGTAGGTAGACAAAGCAAATCCTTTTCCTACTGAGAACCAAGGACGACTTTCAGGCCCAAAAGCACAAACAACAGTGGACTGAAGGGAGGAACAAGAAGGATGAGACCTCACAACCTGAAGTTGTAATTGGACAATTAAACCCCAATATGGAAATGGACCAAAACTTATAAAAATGTATGATCTTGTGACCAGGCAGCCATTTTTTTGCGACTATTATTGGTCCACTCTGGGTGGAGCCTTGGTCACGCCCCTGTCCTGCCCAGGGTGGATCCTGGAGGCCTTTCAATAAATATCTACTGTATTCTCTGGCTCTGTCCAGTCTCTGATTCAGGCCAGCCTTCCAAGGCATCAACACCACCTCACCCTCCTTCATTCACAGGCTTCCTGAGGATTTCTTGTTCTTAGAAGTATTTCTGCGGAGCATCCAAGAACAGGGAACGTAGATGACGGAGATATTGGAGACGTTTAAAATTAGACTAAGCAGCTGTAATTCTGAATTTGCATTTCTGACTTGATTATAGTAAGCACCGAAGACTAGCTGCACAAGAACAAGAAAGGAGTTCACATGCTGCAATAAAAATATATGAATCTCTCTCACTTTGACCCCATTAAAGGGGAAAAAAAGGGGAATAAACTGTACTTTTATGGAAGTTGCTTCTTTGCTATTCTACAACTTCATTTTAAAGAGTCAACTGTGGATTTTAATTGCACGAATTAACCAGCTTCCATATATTTTACAAATGGAAGAAGTATTCTCCTGCTTGCCCTGGATTTTTCTCACTTCATGTTTTAGTTGTTATCTATTTTATACTTTTCCTTATAAGCTTGTACTCTCTCTTATCTGAGCAGTAAACATTTGTAACCATGGGATAACAATTTATGAAGCATTTTGATAAATTCTCTATCAAAACTAAGCACAGACGACACAATTTCACTTAAATATTCTGTCACAATAAAAATGTTAGAATCAATCTCATTCTATTTTTGTAAAAAATGAAATAACCCTTTTCATTGTATGATTTTTTACAGAGATGAAGAAGAAAAAACACAATAGTTGGGTTCTATATTCAAAGTTTCTCCATTTCTCCATAAATATCATGAAGAATTAACCATGAGTAACTTATCACAGCTGGTAATTTTGTATCTGGAAGAAAAACCTGACTATTACATTTAAGGAAGTTAATATTTAATGACAGAGGACATCACACCTATTCTCTGTTATTCATCCATTTACTTAAAACTATTAATTTACAGAAATCTCCAGAATAATTTGAAAGTTACAGAACAGCCTTGAAGAAGAAATTTCACTATCCCAAAAAGCAAACAACAAAATGTTCTTCTAGAAGTAGCAAAGGAGAAGAAAAAAAACTAATTACATAAAAAAATCTGCCTCATATTATCTATCTGCAAATAATTCTTATGCCTCCTTTTGAAAGAGTTTATTTATTTTTTTTAGTGTGGATCCTCTGGGAAGGACACAAGTATTGCTACTGACATCATGGCACTACAACAGAACTAAAACCAGTGCTTACCAAAATTTTAGTCCAAAATTTTTTAGGTGTTTTCCTCCACAGTCTAACTTGAAAGTTAAATCTCTAGGAAGAAGCCTTTTGGAATTTCTTTTGATGTTTGAAAAGACACAGAGAACTGATAAAAGTGGTTTTGTCAGCTCTGCACAGGATGGACACAGCTTCTGTATTTAAAACATAAGGAATATTTCCAACTGATCCTTTCCTTACAAGCACAACTGAGAGAATGGAGAGATTCAGCTGCTCCTGCTGTGCTGAATGGGCTTTCATGGAGAACTGCCATAAAAAGAGATTCAATGGAATATGCAAGAGTGGCTTTTGTTAGTAAATAACAGCGTATTAAAAATTAAGGTTGATTAGTTGTAGGAAAGGGCAAAGTGAATAATCTGTTTAGAAGCTCTAAGTAACTCAAAAGCTTAAGCTCCATTTGCAGAAGTCACCTGGGCAGCTGGGAGCCTCCCCTGACTGAAACCACTTCCACTTTTTGTATTCAGAATTTAAGTTCCACTTACATTCAAATTGCCTTCCATTTGAATGTTCGTGTCTGCTTTAAGCATATTGTAACATATGCTTGTTGGGGTTTTTTTTCATACAAAGCTTCAAAGGAAAGGACGAGTCCACAGGAGAAAGAAATGTCACATAATAATGACTGTAACACCAGTAATAACAGCAGGTTGGAGTATCTACAAAAATATCTTTAAAATGTTCAGAACACAGAAATTCTTCTGTGTAACTACTAGATTTACTGTTTTTCTTACCTCTCAGATGCAATCCCTGTGAGATGTTCTCAATGTTACAGGATTACAGTTTCACTTAACTGAGTAATTCTCATTACTTAAGAAGCCTGAAAACTTGGGCAGTCTCTGCTGCAACGTTGAAAATGTCTCTCCACTGTTCCCTGTACCAGAATACTAATGCAGGGGGTGATGTGGCTGAAAAGCACAGCTAGACAAAAAATATTCCAAAGGAGAAAAAAATCCTGGCTATCAGAAAATGCTGATTCAGCAGAGTTAAAGTACTTCAAGGAAAGGTGTGCTTTCACCACACAACCAACAAAAAACTACAGCAAAGCTTTCCTCCTGCCCCTTACAAAGTCAAAATGCTTTGTCTGATGACAGCACAAGACATATGAAACAATAAAACGTGTATGGGGGTGGGAAAGTCCTGCTAGAGGAAAGATTGTTCATTCTGCTGGCAATTTTAAAATTCACCTGCTCATTCCATGCCAAAACAAAAAATTATTCAAAACACAAGGAACACAAAAATCCTGCCTTGCAACAAACTGTACTGGTAACTGATGGTCACAACAGTTTATTTCCCCAGAGCAGCTGATCTTTTGTTGTATAAATATGACTTCAACCTATCCTAGTGTTTGGAAACATTCAGGAATGCCTTTCTGTATCCAACCACTGCTCGGAACCAGATATCACTGCTCGCTCAGTGGCTCGTGTGTGATGCTGAGGAAACCAGGAGAAAACTGAGATGTAGAGCTCTTATCCAGAAACCTGATACAAAATGCATTTCCAGCTGTGGAATGCTGAGCCTGCCCAACCATAGACTTGATAGGACAACGTTATCACTACGGAATATATTTAGATGTACAGTGGATTCCTCTAAGACAGTAAGAAGCTACAATACAGTAAGTTAGAATCATAGAACAGAATCATGGAATGGTTTGGCTTGGAAGGGTCCTCAAAGACCATTTTGTTCCAACCCCCTGCCATGGGCAGGGACATCTTCCACAAGCCCAGGCTGCTCCCAGGCCTGTCCAACCTGGCCTTGGACACTTCCAGGGATCCAGGGGCAGCCACAGCTTCTCTGGGCACCCTGTGCCAGGGCCTCCCCACCCTCACAGGGAAGGATTTCTCTGTATTTCTAACCTAAACTTCCCCTCTTTCAGTTTGAACCCATCACTCGTTGTCCTGTCACTACCGTTCCTGATGAAGAATCCCACTCTGGATTTCCTGCAGCCCCTTCAGACACTGGAAGGTGCTGTGAGGTCTCCACACAACCTTCTCCTCTCCAGGCTGAACAGCCTCAACTTCCTCAACCTGTCTCCATGGGGAAGATGCTCTGGTCCTCTCAGCAACTTCTTGGCCCTCCTCTGGACTTGCTCCAACAGTTCCATGTTCTTCTTATATTGGGGGCAGCAGAACTTAAAACGTTGTTAACTTAGTCATCAGCCACTTTTTTATACAGGACAAAACCTGGTTTCTGGTCTTTGTTGTCACTTCTTCAACGTTTTTCTTACAGTAGCCTTTAAAAAAATCCTGTCTTTTTACTTTCCAACACTGCGCAAGGCAGGCTGGCTACACCTTGAGTGCTGTGTCCAGTTCTGGGTGTCTCAGTTCAGGAAGGATGTTGAGACACTCGAGCCTGTCCAGAGGAGGCCACAAGGCTGGTGAGGGACTTGGAACACAAATCCTGTGAGGAATGGCTGAGGGAGCTGGGGCTGTTTAGTCTGGAAAAAAGGAGACTGAGAGGTGACCTCATCACTCTCTACAACTCCCTGAAAGGTGGCTGTGGTCAGCCAGTAGCAACTGACAGAACGAGAGGACACAGTCTCAGGCTGAGCCAAGGGAAATATAGGTTGGATATTAGGAAAAAGTTTTTTATTGAAAGAGTGACAAAGTACTGGAATGGTCTGCCCAGGGAGGTGGTGGAGTCACCATCCCTGGATGTGTTTAAAAAAGACTGGATGTGGCACTCGGTGCTATGGTTTAGTTGAGGTGTTAGGGCTGGGTTGGACTCAATGATCTTGCAGGTCTCTTCCAAACCAGTGATTCTGTGTGTGACTCAGCAGCAGTTTTCTCCCAGTCAGGTTCAGGTGCTGTTGATCCAGCTGGAGGATCTCACCCATCAGTGCTGGAGCTCCAGAGAGGAACGAGAGCTTCAGCTGGTCCTGCTCCCTGCAGCAGCCTGCTAGCTTGGGAAGCTGCACCTCGGGAATGTTTTCAGAGCACTTAATCCTAACAAATGTAACAAATACAGTGTTTATACAAAATCAACAAGTTTATCTTAGTCAGGAGTACCTCTCACCCTTCCCTGAAACACAACTTTCTTTTTTGTAACTTTCATCTTCCCTTCCCATTCTACTCTTTTTATATCTCCTTCTTGCATCTTACCTAAAGCAGCTCTAAGAGAACAATTCCTACAGACCTGAGCCACAAAACCTCCCATCAAGTTATACCCTAAGCATACTAACAGCTTAGTGCTGCTACTGTTTATTTCTGCACACTGCCCTTCCCATTTCCAACTGCATATTGTACTATTTATTTATTTATTCTTCCATATGAGTGAGGCACAGGGTGCCCAGAGAAGCTGTGGCTGCCCCTGGATCCCTAGAGGTGTCCAAGGCCAGGTTGGACAGGGCTTGGAGCAACCTGGGACAGTGGGAGGTGTCCCTGCCCACGGCAGGGGAGTGGGACTGGATGATCTTAAAGGTCTTTTTCACCCCAAACCATTCCGTGATTTTATGATTATTTCTGTATAGCTGCCCTTCACCCTTCCATGACCATTTGATATTATATCTAAATTCAAAGTATTCCTTTGCTTTATGCACCTATGAACAAACTGTGGAGCAAGTGAATAAAGAGTTCAGCTTCCTTTAGCCAAGCCTTGGAATATGCTGTATTAACAGCAAAGCCTAGTCACTTAAAATGTAATAAAACGTCCTTGTGTCACTGCAGACAGGAAAAAAAAATATTCTCATGCTGGTGTGTTCAGACAGCATGTAATACCTGCAAGGCATTGTCATAACTACTACAATTTGGCCACAAAACAGATTTCAATAAATACTGTGGTTATAATTCATATATAACAAGAAGAAAAGTGTTAAGGGATTAAAAAAATCATATTTTCTGAAACAGTAGGTGTAAAAAACTAATAGGTGAGGATGAAAACATTTCTTGGCAGCAGGAAAAAAGGAGGGGGGAACTGTGGGAACAAAAGAAATCTCAGCTGTCACACAGGTGTGGGGCTAAACAGGGACTCTGAGCTACACCAATAGTGCAGAAGGGCAGATACATTCAAAAAGTAATTCTGCATGTGCAAAGAAGGTGATGGTTTGCTGGTATCTCCTGAGAATATTAACAACTTCTTGATCCCATGGCAAATACAATGTTAAAACAGTTTTACTTTGCAGTAAACATTTTCTGTCACCAGGACCAAAGATCACCATAGAGGAGCACTCTCAGAAATGTCCAAGTTATCTATCCCACCAACAGGGATCTTTAGGAATTCTGGAAGTCCTGGGGAAATTCCCGAAGTCTGAATGAACACTGATGTTACAACCTTCTCTCTAAAAGATCCAGTGAGACAGTGGTTGTAACCATAGGAGGGTTAGAACAATGGCAGTCCTGAACAAAACAATAATTTAAGAAAAACTATATGGGACTCAACTGATACCACAGAGCTCTGTAACTAATAATAGGGAGTAAAATAATGAAAGCTGACTTTCTCAAATTATTCTGATTTAATTCCTTCATATGACTGATAATACCAATTGGCAGAAATATTTGTCTGCATGCATAAACTTTTCTGGCACTTGGTGCAGTGCTCTGTGAGAGCCTGCACATTAAACTGGTGAAGAACTGGTTAAGTGACATCTCAAAAAGAAAAAAAAAGAACAGCTTTTGAGAACAGCTCATCACAACATAACTCAGATTAACATGGAGATCCCCAAAGGCGGAGCCACTACCACAAAACACCTTTTCAATTATTTATAAGTCTACACCATAAATCATGACACAATTTGCACAAGTATAAATTGATAGAGTGCTACATAACTGAGATAAATCAGCTCCAAAAAGCCATCAGGAGTGTTGGGTATAATCAATCAATGCTGGAAACAAAACGTTATTTAAAAAAGCCACGTACAAAGTTCTAAAGCTGCAATCAGGAAAACACATGGCAGTCTATGGAATGATGAACTCTTGTGGAAAGAAACAGTCCTGCAAAGGGTTTGCCACGGTGAGAGTACCCAGGTGAAAAGGAGATCAAAATGCAGGACTGCAAATGAAGGTTTAATATGGAAATGTGATGCAGAAGCAGGAGAGTAACACCAGAAAGGTAATATTTAAATGCACAAAACACTCCTGAGACAAAGCTCTGCTGTGCTGCATCCAGCTCACGTTTTCATAAAAGTGCTGAAAAAGTGGATTTGAAAAAAAAAATCCCCAGAAACTGAGTTGTGAGGAAAATGCATGCAGTGACAAATTTAAAGAATTTCAGTTCACTCGGTTTTTCAAGTAGAAAAGAGAGGGAATACTGGGCTACAGCAGATAAATACTTCCATGGTGAGAAAATACTTTGAGTTCTTTAGCGTAGTGGAGAAAGGCACATCACTAACCAGTGACTGGAAGCTGAAGCCAAATAACTTAATAAACAGCAGACTCTCCACCTCTTACTGTCTTCCGAACAAAATTCCAATTTTTCTGGAAAACATGTTTCAGCCAAATGCAAGTTATTGCCTTCAAGAGTAACTGGATGAAATCCAACTGACTACAACAGTCAAGGGGTCAGAGCAGGAGATCTAATTGCCTCTTTTGGCTTTCAAGCCTCAGTCTACAAATACTCTTGGTTTTCAGTGCTTCAAAGGCATTTCAGTAGTACCATGCATGCTCAACATTAATATTAAAAGAGCTCTCAGAAAATCTGCATGAATTACAGTTGTATTTCCATGTAAGGGCTCGAGTGACACTGGAGCTTTCCTGTTGAGGCTTCTGTCACCAGCAGAGCCCATTAATGGAATTACAGGGACCTTGTACCCGCTGAGGTGGTGTTTCTGTAAACAAGCATTTACACAATTGAGTGCAGAACTTCACCCTTCAAGGCAGTACTTTTTCTCCTCTAGAAAGAACCCTCTTTGACCTGGAGTATGAAAAGGCTGATACAATGCATTGTATCAATCACAAGCACTACAGGTGAAAAAGGAAAACCAGCAGCCTTGTAAATAGCCACAAAGCCAGGAAAATCTGGTGCTCGCATCAGCAGCATCGTTTGAGCCTGCCCCTGTTTATGGTCCTCATCTACCTAGCACTCCAAAGCACACACAACACCCACGGCAGTCTTGACAAGTCCAACATTTTCCAGGAATAGATGCCAAGGGAGTGTATAAGATATACATTAAATATCCAGGCTCATGGAGTTGTGCTGTAGCATTGGCTGCTGTGGCATCTGTGGATTTCTAAAACAACAGGGGGGTTGAAACGTTTCTATCCTGGTGAAGTATGAACTAACTCCAAATTCAGCAAACGGAAGTTTGCAAAGGCTGGAATTATCCAAAGCACGCTTGCAATCAAATAAATGCTCCACAGGAGAGAGACACAACCACCAAGCGCCAGAGCATCACCTTAAAAAGAACCCAGGCATCACACGCAACCAGGGAGACACGCGGGAGGGCATTCACCCCTCCAACCTCCCGAGAAGGAAGCACCTGCCACCTCGCGCTACACCCCGCTGTAAATATGTATAAAAGTTTCTTTCCCGAAGCCCTGGCACACGGATGTCCCGCCGAGCATCCCCAACGCCACCTCCCAGACGGACACGGGCAGCCAGGCAAAGTCTGGCAGCTCCCCACCAGCACCAGCACGGCCGAGCAAAACTTCTTCCACTCCAAGAAGCCCCACAAGGAGACACTTTGGCCGCCGTCGCCTTCCAGCCAACATCCCCACGGCTCCTCGCCATCCCCGGCGCTCCACGCAGAGACAAAGCCACGCTTTAAACTTTCGCTGCTCCCTCGCCGCCGGAGCAGCCCCTCTGCTGGGAGCCGGCACCTCTCGGGCTGGGCGCTGGCTGGGATGCGCAGCGAGCGCTTGGGAAGGTCTCAGACCCCGGCAGAGGCCTAGAGGGAAGGGATGGAGGAGCTGCCCGCAGCCCCCTCCCCACCGCCCA
>VXBB01003626.1:40446-52319 GCA_013399915.1 Illadopsis cleaveri | reverse complement strand
AAATGCATATGGGTTTGGGAGAGTTTGGAGTAATAGGGAGTAAAATGGAAAGTGCTCCTGAGAAATTGCTTATTTATATAAAGCTGATGAGAAAACAAGTGTTTTATGGGAGGGCCCTGACTCTCTTAAGGGATATTTGGCTCGAGGACAGGATGCTTGCTGGAGCACACATTTAGGTGTGTCTGTTATTGCACTGCTTTGTGCTGGGAGTGGAAAAACAACATGTATCAGGTGATTTTTATTATATTTTTTTTCTCTAAGTGTCAGCATGTGTTGGGACTATACAGACTGATTCTGTGTCCAGAGAGTTCTGCTGTCACTGAGCCATCAGACAATCAGCTGGGTTCTGGACATGGAAAATATGTGTAAAACTGGCAGTCAGCTTATGTAACACAATTCATTTCAAGGCTCAACTGGTGCAAATGTACCAGTAAAAAAGACATGAGGGCCAAGAATATCTGTAATTGCTGCACTAGGTGTGATCACATGTGAGGGAGCAGTCATAGAAATCATAGGAGCAAATGACAAAACAAAGATGTTTCAGAAGATGTGGAAAGAATCAACAAAAAAAGCAAAATTCACTATTCAGTGTCTGATTTTCTGAAGGTAAGTGACCAATACAGGCCATCCCATGAGATGCTCAACTGTGTTACTGATAATATCTCAACTTACCCATCAGTAAAACACTGTCAGAGTAGTTCAAACCTGTGATTTACTTGACACTATAAGTGCTTTAAAAATCTTACTAATGATTTAAGAAAAAGACATGCAAACAAGCAGAAAATGAGCATTATCTAAAGTCAGTGTTGATATGGTGCCTTGACCCATTTAGAATATTAAGAAATATGCTGCATTAAAGTATTGAATATATATTTTCATTATGTATTGAGTGGCCAAAAATATCTTAAGAGCCTTTTAAGGTAATGTATAATAACATCTCTTCCCCAAAAGTGGGTCAAGGCTTACGTAGTCTGCACTGCCAACGTGGGTCCCTCTTAAAAGGAAAATCCCAACGGTACAGAAGGAGCTAACACAGCAAAAAGATCCAAAATCTGTAGTTTTGTGATATCCTTTGACCTTGGTTTGCCTAAACCCAGAGCAATAGCCACAGGATGTGGTCTAATTAATGGCAAATTATCTTGAAATATTTGTCTTCAAAAGTGCTGCAAAAATNTTTTTTTTCTCTAAGTGTCAGCATGTGTTGGGACTATACAGACTGATTCTGTGTCCAGAGAGTTCTGCTGTCACTGAGCCATCAGACAATCAGCTGGGTTCTAGACATGGAAAATTTGTGTAAAACTGGCAGTCAGCTTATGTAGCACAATTCATTTCACAGAATCACAGAATCACAGAATTTCTAGGTTGGAAGAGACCTTCAAGATCATCGAGTCCANCTGCCAACGTGGGTCCCTCTTAAAAGGAAAATCCCAACAGTACAGAAGGAGCTAACACAGCAAAAAGATCCAAAATCTGTAGTTTTGTGATATCCTTTGACCTTGGTTTGCCTAAACCCAGAGCAATAGCCACAGGATGTGGTCTAATTAATGGCAAATTATCTTGAAATATTTGTCTTCAAAAGTGCTGCAAAAATGCAATGATGATGATGATGATGGTGCTGTGTACTAGCTCCTTGCTTTGCCTCCTGATAAAAACTCCCTGTTTCCCATTAAAACAGCAAGAGGAGGTGAAAAGGAGGGGGGCTCCAGGTTCCTGCCCATGACACAGTGTGGTGTAAGAATAAAGGAATGACATGCCCTGAACGTGACATAACAAAGCACTTAATGGGATTAGCAGGGGTGAAAAGGGAAGGAGCGAGCAAAAGTTTCTACAAGATCCTCCACTTGTTCAGTTAAGACCTTAATTCTTGTGTCTGTTATTAGTTGCAGGGAAGTCTAAAGTTGTAAATTACAAGGTAATTTGATGAGTTACAGCTGCATGGACATCAGATACAGGTTGAAAGTGTAAAAGTAAGATACTGAGCAAATAAGCTTAAATACTACCCTGTGATGCAGCTCACATCTCCCTTCTCGGGCTTTTTTTATAATGTTATTTCCAAACACTAAGTTTCAGGAGTGTTTTTTTAGTAGGCAAACACTCAGGTATTCCAAGACAGTCTAATACACTGAGGACATTTACTTTAAATCTTTTTTTTTTCTTTCTCTGTAAGGTGACACTGGTTATCNTTTACTTTAAATCTTTTTTTTTTTCTTTCTCTATAAGGTGACAGTGGTTATCTCTTGAAAAATTGCCTAATCTCTTCCATGTTTTATCTCCAGATTCCCTCTGAAAACTGTATCATTAGAAATCGTAATGAAACTCAAAAAGTGACCAGAATAGTAATTGACAGAAGACTTGGCATCTTCAAAATGGGACTTGGATGCTTAGATAAATGTGGTGGAACAGAGCTGAACTGCCCTTCATGTGAGTTCAGAGCAGTGCTGGTAGGTGTGAGGTTATGTAATACACCCATTAAACGTGCCTCATCTGGGAAGACGAAGGGGAAGCATTTTAATGAGTCAATCTAAACTGCTAAAGGAAATGACCATAATGATAAGAGACTTGGAAAATTATGTGTGCTTACATGTGGGACTGCAGCACAGCAGAGGAGGTGCTGGCTCTGGCTGTCACACAGACCTCCTGCGTGCTGGCTCAGATGTGCCTTCCGAGCCTTCTGTGCCTTTACATTTCATCCTAGAGCCACTTCAGTGTCAGTGAAATGGAAATTAGAGATGCCATCTTCCAGTGCTGAAGGGAAGAGCGGACTGCAGACCAGCAGACTGCACTTTCAGGCAATAAATGGTTTCCAAGCTCTTCACTTCTCATGCCAAACAGGAGGTCTGGGCACTGCTTACCCTCTCCTCCTGCTCAGTGAACAAGAAGGTTCCAGCAAATGCAATAAAATTAGGAACCTAATTTCCACTCCTTTAAGTTAGTCTGTAACAAGATCCCTCTGTTAGGAGCTCTGTCTTACAATCAGGTATCAACTTAAGACACCCGAATTCTTTATTACTCTTCTCTTGCCAAATTTATTTCAGTCTTGTAAGGTCAAACGCCCTTTCCCAGACAAAACCCTATACTGATGAGAACGAGAGACATCAGGTTTTGTGCCACAAATTTAAAGAGAGGGAAGAAAAATCTTTCAGCCACAGACTTTTCTGTACTGAAAGAATCAATTCAAAATTATTTAAGTATGAGAGACTAAAACAGTCAAGGTATTGCAGCTTTTCTGGGAAAGCTCATTTTAATGGACCTCCATATTCAGTTATGCACAGAATAAGCTCCTCTATGAATAGCATTACAAGACTTACCTTTCTGTGGATTCCTGTCCTATATTTTCTATACATTCTCCTCAAAATCTTAAAGTACCTCCAGCTTTTATTGTGCCAGGTTTTTGACCCCCTCACTGCAAGAAACGAGCACATGCCACACAAAGCTTGGCTTTGCCAGTTGTCCTGCTAATGCACATATGCTGTCAGACCAGCTGGCTCTTGGCAAACAGCAGAGGTAAATGTCAGGTTCTTTCCTGTCCCTCGCTATGAGGAGAGCACAAAACTATCCCCACATAGCACAGTACAACCACAGTCCACTGACTCAGTTTTGTTTCAATAATCTCCAGGATGGTAAAAAATTAACAGCAACAAAAGGGGCAGACACATAGGGGGGGGAAAAAAGGAAGCACATTGCTCTTAATTTCTGATGAGAAATTTAAATTTTGTGGGTTTTATTTGAGTTTTCCCGTCTTAATCCAAGTGGTATTACACAACTGATGAACTGTTTTAAGAGCTTTTTTTTTTCTTCTGTCAATAAAAGTGTATTTATTTCTTACCAATGAGAAATGAAGGGCCAAATCATCAGATGGCAGAGCACTGTGTTACTCCATTCAAATAAGATTTATATCTGGCACTTGCTGTTTCTGGTCTGCTTCTTTGCTTGTGTGAAAGGAAAAGAACTCCTCCTACCTGATTTTATCAGGACTACCTCGTTAGGGATCAAATTGATCTCCTCCTCCTCCACCATTCACATTTGGGTGTTTTTAGCCAAATCAGATCCATCAGCAAAGTCAGAGGGTTGTGGGATAGTGGGGGAATTGTGCTCTGACATTTTTGGCAGTCATGCACAGCTGGGGGATGAGCAAGGATGGATGTTACTGCTGGATTGATCATGTTTCTTTAAACTGGGAGAGAAGATGTGTGGAAAATGTTTGCTGTAGGAAGAAAAAAAATGAGGAATATTTTTGCTCCCATGGACTGGCCGGGCTGGACAAAACATCCAGGATAAATGTGGCTGTTGAGCAGCCGGTGGCACCGCATGAAAAGAGCTTTAGCAAGGGAACAAAAGCGACACTGTTTTATCTTTACTGCCGATTAAAGTCCGTAACTACTGTAGCTACAAAATTATGCACATTTTAAACAAAAGCCTGCACCGTGTCACAAAGCAAGAAAAACAAGTCACAGGGTGCAAGGCAAAGCTTTCCTCGGAGGCACTGGTGGTTAATCAGTCCCTCTCCCACAGTGGCTGCGGTGTCATCTGAGCTGAGGACTCGCTGCCCTGTGCCAAGCAGTTGCCAAAATAGAGCTGTTTAACCCTTCCTGTGCCTGGCTGAGCCACCAGAAATACCAAGCCTGGGGCAGAGAGAAGGGGTTTTAACTGATACCACCTTCAGTGAAAGATAGGTTCATCCCAAAATACCTCACCAGACCCCACACACCCTCCAAACAGTAAAAAGAAACCCCAAACTCAGAAGGCCAAACATTAAAAAAAATTTTAAAGAGAAAAATAATCAGTGACATCCTGTTAAAGAAAGTCACTCCTCAGAAAAATTTAATACAGCAAAAATAAAATCAGTCATAGTTTTAAACAGGTACTACATAACAGATAAGGAGGTCTGGAGACACTCTGGTGGGGTTTGCTCAGTATTAAATGATGATGAAACATCTGTACATTCCATCCATCACTGCGTGTGTGAAAGAACATTTGATCTGGCAAATTACAGAGAGGCTTAACCCTTCAGCTTTTACAGAGGGAAAAAAAAAAAGAACAGGTTATACAGCCTTGAAAATATGCAATTTTTCTTTTGTGTACGTGGAAGCAAATTTATGTACAGCTTTTTTGTGTGTACCAAGGCTGTTTCTGAACAGCTAGTCATTAAAAATATCAATTGTTCTCCTACAATGAAGAGCTTTCAAATATACCAAGGAAATGTGTTTTATTTTTAAAAAAGTCATTTAATTAAAGATATAAATGCAGATTCAGATCCTACATATAAAAGGCTGGAGATTTTACATTGCCAAACTCAAACCTGTTTTTAGACCTGTAGTCTCAGCTCCAATTCCGAATAGTTTTGCCATCCTAAAGTTCATGCAGAACAATCCATAACACTGACCCACAATGAATCTTTTCTATCCTGCTCCATTTCATATTTCTCTGTTCTAGTTTATTAGCCCTTCAAAAAGCAGCTTTCTTCACTGTGTTTCTACTAAAGCAATTAGAGGATAACATCTGGCTATAAAACCCCTGCTGGAACAGGCAACTACAAAGGACCACCTAATTTTGGGAGTTTTCAGTCTCATCCACAAAATAACAACAATGCTGGATTTTAAGCTATCATAGAATTGTGGAATGGTTTGGGTTGGAAGGAATGGAAGGAACCATAAAGACCAGCTAGATACAGCCATATCAGGGACATCTTCCACTAGCCCAGGTTCCTCCAAGCCCCATCTAACCTGGCCTTGGACACTTCCAGGGATCCAGGGGCAGCCACAGCTTCTCTGGGCACCCTGTGCCAGGGCCTCCCCACCCTCACAGGGAATAATTTCTTCCAATATCCCATCTAACCCTGCTCCGTGTCACTTTAAATTATCCCACAGCCAAATCTTTGAACATGAGCCAAACGTCAGTCCTAGCCCAAGCATCACTAATTCTGTCTCTGGAAGCTGCTTCCTTAAACCTCGTCAAGATCCAAAGTTTGGTTTTTGCTCAAACTCACCTGAAACTCTTGCTTGGAGTTCCCTTTCATTCTGAGTAAAGGCCATGGTAACAGGACCAAGGTTGTAGCAAAGACACTTTGGGGAGCCTCAGAAGAGCATCCCCTCAAAGCAATTTCCAGCTATTTTTTCCACTTCCACCGTGTTCAAAGTTCAAGACAAAAGTTACTTTGAGAACTTGAATCAGGGTGTAACATTTCCAAAATGCACGGCTAAGCAAGAAATGTCATTCACTCAAGCCATCACCAAAATGTTTCTAATTACATCCCTGACTAATTACATTACCGTCTCCCTTTTAAGCAGTGGTTTTAAAAGTAAAACCCTTGGCTCAGAATTGATTCCTTATTTTTAGGCAATTTTTCCTATCAACTTGAACCAACAGTGTTTAATTGGGTGATAAGTTTTCACACAGAATTGCTGATTATAATCCCAAACCTGCGAAGTGCTGTAGGATCAGAGGGGAAAGGGATAATAAAAATATTAAAAAGAATGGACTGGTTCATTTCATAATTCAGCTAGGAATAATTAGTGCAGTTATTTTATATGATATCCTAAGGATATACTGAAACTCGCTGTCCTTTGTGTGATACCAGAAAAGGACACTGCAGATCCCAGTTGAAAACAGGCCAGAAATTTGAGATTGTTGCTCCCCAGCAGCATTTCTGCCACTGAATGGGACATTTTCATACAGCTGGAAGTCCTGAGTCTCCAAAAGTTGTCACATAATTCAGTTGAAGAGCATTGGAGACAAGGCTAATGCTGTGACATTATCTTTTGTTTCTTAAATAATTTGGCTCTGATGGCATGAAGAAGCCAAACATCCCTGGAATTGTCCAAGGCCAGGCTGGATGGGGCTTGGAGCAACCTGGGCTAGTGGAAGGTGTCCCTGCCCATGGCAGGGGGTGGAGCGAGATGATTTTTAAGTTCCCTTCCAACCCAAACCATTCTTTGATTCCATCATAGCTTAAAATTCAGTATCAATGTTATTTTGTGAATAAGAAAACTCCCAAAATTCAGTGTCCCTTTGTAGTTGCCTGTGCTGGTGGCACAACTACAAATTCTGTTTGGTTTTCTCTTCCACCCTCTTCCCCCAAGAGCTGCCACATGCAACCAGCTCAATATTCCTCAAGTCATTGCATATTGATGGCCCAGAGGGTTTGGGGGCTATTTAAAACACACCAAACATACCAAAAGGTGATTTTTCCTGTCCAAACCCTCTCCAACATTTTTCAGGCCCTTAAACTGACACCTTAACTAGATTTTTTGATGTTTAGTGTCTTGCAAAAGGCCTGAACTAATGGGTACAGATAAATCCTTGAAGGAATACTTCATCTCTTGCCAACATTCTTGGCAAAAATTTACGTTCTTGTTAATAGTTTTGTACTTAGACATTAAACAGCCCTTAAGTGCTCCCACTTGGCTGTATAAATAAGGTTTTTATTCATGTGAATATTTCTGTTCAGCATATTTGTTGAGAGATACCTGACCCAAGTTTAAATCTGGAAAAGACAGGGAAAGTAGACAATTTCCATCCTTTCCTGGCATTTGGTTTGGACTGTGAATAAAAAATCCACACTAAGGTCCAAATATTTTTGTGGCAGGTGTTGCACAAACACTAAATGGAGGCATCATAGCCCAGCAAACTTTATGGATTGAAACAAAAACACATGAAGTCTGAATTTGCACATAAATGAACATAGTAAAGTATTAAAACATTTTGTAGTCTATTTATGTCTCTGAGTATAGGAAATTTTTCTATCAAATCTTTTTGATGAAAATAAAACGAAGCTGAATCATATCAAGCAAACTATGTGCATAATGTTTCAAAATAAAGGATAAAGCTGAAAAGGATAATTTCAAACTAAAAGTAGCATTTAAAAAGTCAATTTCTTTATAGTAAAAAATAGAGTTTAAGAAAGAATTTGAATTACTCTGTTTAAGGTCAAACAAATACTCTTTCAAGTCAAAATAATTTAATCTTTCTTTTCATTTTTTGCCAGGCTGACTAGAAATGAAAGTAAAATGAATTATCAGAAGAAAATATTTCAGTCCACAGACAATAACAAAAATTAAATGAGGCAATTAGGCATTTCTAGTATTTTTATTGCTGTTAATGCAGGGTAGAGGTTGGAAGTAAACAAGTAGCAAATGGAAAATGTGAGTTACATGAGAAAAATGAGCTGCAAAGCAGGATTGAAAGAAAGATGAGGTAACAGAAGTTTGGATTTTAATGTGATACTTCTACATTTGAAGAGAGAAGTACAGGGACAGTGTGGAGACCCAGGATAAATTGACAGCTGGACAAAAAACTTTGAGAATTCTGTGAAAGGTCAGAGTCCTAATGGGTTAATGGATCAAAAATCTGGAGCTGGGAACCGCTGAGGTGTGAGCACAAAGTCGAGAAGCCTCTCCTTGCTGGAGAGGTGCCCTGGAGGCTCCAGCTGAGCCTTCCTGATTTGGGAAACTTCCCCCACATTTGGGAGTCAGGCTCTTCTCAAAACCAGCGAGTGACAGGACGAGAGGAAACAGCCTCAGATTGTGCCAGGAGGTTTAGATTGGATATTGTGGAAAAATTCTTCACCCAAAGGGTTTTCCAGCCCTGGCACAGCTGCCCAGGGCAGTGCTGGAGTCCCCAACCCTGGAGGGATTTAAAAGCCACATGGATGTGGCACTTGGGGACATGGGTCAGTGGTGGCCTTGGCAGTGCTGGGTTAAGGGTTGGACTCCATGATCTCAGAGGGTTTTCCCAGCCTTTAAGGATTCTATATAAGAAGTACCAATACAAAATGTCATGGATACAAACGTGCCTCATTTGTTTTCCTCATTTTCTCCTCCAGTTTTCCTGTCAAAATCCCCAGTGGCATTAGGCCACCCTGGGTAGTACATGAGGCACAAGGTCTCATCTCACTTTTCAAAGAAGTTCTTATTTTCCAGGGGGGAGAAAATGTTTAAAACCCTTATTTCCAGGACTGATTCTGTGCTACCTGAAGTCTGCAGTGTAATCTGTCCGTTATTCCCCATTGCGCCAGGGTCACACCTATGTGGAAAAAAGCCTCAGTTAAGAGGCTTGTTTTGCTTCCTGTATTTCAGATGTTCAGAGGTTGACATTGTTCTGCTGCTCTGTGGACAAAGATTAGAGTGTTCAAAAGTCACTCTCGCCCCTGGATAATTCGTTTGTCCTTATTACAGTAAATGTGTATATTGATCTTTATTACAGTATCATCTAACAGGATGTTTTAGCATCCACACTCTGTCATGCAGGGCTCTGCACAGCTACGAGGGAAGAATGCAGAGTAGGTATTATACCATACAGGAAACAATATGTTTATATTTTACACATGCAATTTAGGTTTCTATGTAATAAAGAATTATACGTGTCTGTGGAAGGAATTTTCCTGATATTCGATTGACTGTAGCACTTAGAAAATATTTTCCCTGGTGGGTGGGGTCTTTTATTCCTATTGTCCTTTCATGATATCTTTTTCCCCTCTTACATTAATTTTGTTGGCAAATTTCTCAGAATTTCACTGAGATGAATGCTTCTGCTTATTATACACCTCTACTTTCTTTATTTTATTTAATAATCTCACACTTGTTAGAATTTGGAAGGATATCATAATAGCACAGCAGCCATGCTGTTGTTCTTGGCCATTTCAATGAAGAAAAATACACTGTGATATAATAAATAGACATAGAAGAAAAATTAAGTCCTATTTCTCAGAAGAACATCTAAAAGTGAGCCTATATATATATATATAGGCTTAGGTAATCTAAATTACTTGATGCATATTTTTATTTTAGTATCTGCAGGAAGATGGATCCCAGCCCATTAAAACTAAAATTTCCAGAGAGACAGGCACTCTGATGTATCATCTGTCAAGGTAAAGGGACTAAGAACCTCTAGCTGACTGCTATGATGGATTTTCACTTTCCTACTTGCTTCAAGAAGGAAGAAAGTGTGGAGCTGAACAGCTGGTAACATTTGCTAAAAGATTATGGTGCTGAGATTCTGATTTAAATTTGACTTTTTGGTCGTAAACACATGAACAACATATGAAATGTTCTTATTCCTTAGCATATTTTCACTTGAAAAGAGTGATTCAACTGCTTCCTCTATAAAACCTATGTAGGATTAAAGAGCAAAGAGGTCTCCAACTGAAAAAAAAGACATGTATTTCCTGGAAAAGGAAGTCATGCAAGAGGCTCAAAGCTTTCTTTAGGGTAGCTGCTACCACCTTCTGTAAGACTGTTGAAACACATGTAAATGAGAAGTTTAGAAGTATATATATAGAGAAATATTTGGCAATATAATGAGACTCTTCCCTGCATTTTCCCCTTTAGGCTTTGAGGTACAAAAGACTTTCCTGGGATGCAGAATAACCACGTGAAAATATCTCTGGCTGCTCCACCGTACGATGTAAATTTGGAAATATTTTAGAAAGGATGTGAAACAAGCCCACAAGCTGTCACAAATACTGTTAGCACCTCTTGTACGTGCAAATAAAAGGAATAGCCCACGGTATTTGCAGCCTTTGACCAATCAGGATATAAACTCCACGAGTTGTTTTGGCAAATTTCAGAGGAAAAAATTGGCTCACTAAAGCCAGACCAAGACCCCCAAACCCGTTCTGTTAAAAGCAAATCAAGCAGTTAATCAAGTCATAGTGTTTTCCAAGCTTTGTCATCAGATGTTGTCTATCAAAAAGCCATCCAGAAGTGAAAAGCTGAAGCAGCATGTGAAACTCCAATAAAAATAAATTATAGAATCCTCTAGTAGAAAAGACATCTAAGATCATAGAGGAAGACTATTTCAGTGGTTTTCTGAGAGGAGTCTGTAAACAAAATATGAACATGATCCATCAGAACTCTGTAAAACCTAAATAAAATCTGGATTATAAATGGTGTAAGTGATCAGACAGCACCCTTACACCATTTATCAACGAGAGCTTTCAGTCATAAAAAGTAAGAGCAATAAAAGACTGATTTCACAGAATGTTCTGAACCCTTTGGTGAGGTGGCCTGATTTAAGTTAGAGAAACCTCAATAAAACCAGGGAAAATCATATGAATAGGAGCAGAAAATATGTCAGATATTTCAGATATGAAGCCACGCCTTGGAAAGCAATGAGTCCCAAAGAGTGTTTGGATTTATAGAGGTCTGGAAAGCCTTCTTTACAGCCAAAGACTAAACAATATTGATTTGTTTAGTTTATCTGAGGAAAGATTATGTTTAAGTCACCTTCTAATCTATAAGTGGGAACATGGAGAGGAGACTTCTGATAATGGAAAGCTTTTTAATCTGGTTGACAGAAGCATGGCAAAAGCCAATGGACAAAATCACTTAAATCATTTTGGAAATGAAACACACATTTTGAGACCGTGGGGGTTCCGTGTAACAAATTACTGAGGCAGCTTATTGATTCCCCATCATTTTGAGTCTTTGGGAATATTTTTCTGGAAGAGCCCTAATGCTGTCAAAAGTTACAGCCTTGATGCAAGAAGTGCTCTGTGAAAGTGTATAAACTGCACCAAGTTCAGATTAAGTGAACATGTTGGTGTCTTCTGAGTTTATAACCTATGAATTTTCAATGTTAGGCCATTGTTATGCATGTCTGCAGCTTCTGAGATAAGTTGTATTGTCCTTTGGAGAAAAAATAAAGTTGATAGTTGATAATTCTTTTATTTTCTTTTCATTTAATGACACCTCCCAATCTAGCTGGCTGGTTTGTGCCTGCTGGAAGGCAGAGTTGCTGTTATTTAACACTTCCCAAACATATGTCTCTGGGCTTCATTTTGTACACTACAGCTCACAGATTCCAAGAATTAATATCTTGTGTCCATCATTCTCCCACACACATCACTTGTTCTTTTTTTTTTTTTTTTTTTTTGA
>VXBB01003626.1:29043-40418 GCA_013399915.1 Illadopsis cleaveri | reverse complement strand
TCTTTTTTTTTTTTTTTTTTTTTTTTTTTTTTTTTTTTTTTTTTTGGGTTGTCTCTGATATTTTTGAGAAATCCAGAAAACTTCCTACAGAGCAGCAGCACCTAAATACTCTCACAATCTTCATTTCTGTGATATGTTGTGTTGTCTCTGCTTCTATTGCTGCAGCTGAAGTTTTGGATAGGGTTTTAAAAGTTTCAACTGGAGCCAATCTCTGTGGGAATATTGCAGAGTATTGCTAAGAATATGTATTGACAGATCAGTTTGCTGAGCTAGAGGGAACAATTTGACAGCATTTTCTAATTCCTGTAAATTATAATTGGTTTGTTTAGTAAAAAGAATTAAGATAGGCTGATTTCACAGAGCAAAGCAAATGTAGATACCGAGCTATGAAAGGGGATGTTGTGGAGGGTGTCATAAGTTGTGCTCATCAAGCACTGGAAGACTTGAGCAGAGGTTTTGTAGCAGAAATGTTCAGGGAGGGCACATCAGTCCTGGTAAATAGAATTGGTGAGAAGTGGTTTTTGACAAATAAAATCACTTTTTTTATAATGCAGGAACTGGCAGTAGTTTTAACGAACAGTTCTGCCGGTAGGGAGTGACTCACTCCAGCACAGTAAAGACTTTGTTGTTAAAAGTACTTACATTCACATTAGGAGCCTGAAATCATCCCAGACATAATGGCCCACTTTGAAAGAGCAGGAAACATTAAACAGATTGGCCAATCCAGAGAAAATAATCATAGGAAAATTTATTGAAAGGCAGTTCACCAAATAGCATATCCTGCAGTTAAATCCAGTGGGTTTTGCTCTCCTCACACCAAGTCTCCAGCTTGTGATTTCTGCTCAACAGCATGACTCTGTAAATCCAAGACCATAAAACTAGGAGAGATTTTGGGGCAAGGACTGCGTAAAGATAGAGGCAGCAATAAAATCCTTGTTCTGTAAAGAGGAGGGAAACCAGCGCAGCAGCAGCATGATTCATCCTCCTTAACTCCAGCCATCCAAAAGGTAGGTGTGGAATCAAAGTTAGTCATTCCTTTTTTGTCACTTGTGGAGGAAGATGTGTCCTGCCTGCTTCAGATAACTACTTTGGGAACTGCTATTTAGAAAGACTTCCCTCTCTCCATTACCTTGGAGGATACCCAGGGGAACAGCCAGCAGAAAGTAACATCTTCCAACATAAATCTATACAGGATTGCTCTATCTCTAGGTTGCCCAGAGAAGCTGTGGCTGCCCCTGGATCCCTGGAAGTGTCCAAGGCCAGCTTGGACAGGGCTTGGAGCAACCTGGGATAGTGGAAGGTGTCCCTGCCCCTGGCAAGGGCTAGAATGAGACGATCTTTAAGGTCCCCTCCAACCCAAACCATCCTATGTTTCTCAGAAGTCTCTTCATAAGGCCCACTCTGCTGAAACCAAGGCTCTGAAATTCACTCTCTTCAAGGTGTGTGCACAAAAGTGTGTTGGTTTCAGTGCATACACAAGGTTCAGTACAATAACTAAATAGAAGAGAAATGAAGAGTAAAATTTACTACGAGACCTCAAGAATCATACTTGGCTTCTTCAGCCTGTAGCAAAAAACCCCAAATGCCCCACATTCCAAATCTCAGTGAATTGAAACAAGGTAAAAAATTCTGTTCAACCAGTATACTGTCTCAGTTGATGAGGGTTCAGGGAAAGAAAAAATCAGCAATGAAAGTATAAGAAAGGAATGAGAGAGAAGTTCAGATTGGCATTGAATTAGATTGTCATGGGAAAGGAACAGGAAAACTATGGCACCACTGAGATGCCCCTGGAGGTGGTTAAAAACTGCATATGTGGCACTTGGGGACATGGTTTAGTGGTGGCCTGGGCAGTGCTGGTGAACTTGTTGGGCTTGGTGATCTTAGAGGGCTTTTCCAACCTAAATGATTCTGTGATTTCTCTTTTTAACAGCTCTCTGCTTCAGAATGATTTACTGCAGGGTTTGTATTGATTTACAATTATTAGACAGTTATTGTAATTTATGTTGATAAAGCAATAAGGGAGTACTGAAAATATTTATTAAATATGAGAAACTTTGTGCACTTGGACATTAATCAAAGTTGATCATCTACAATAGATGTGCTAATAAACCATTAGTGAATATTTAACCTGCAAATACGATGAAAAAAGCTGATAGATTACCTCCTTCAGGAACAGAGAGACTTTGTGGGAATTTTGAATTATTTAAATTGTGACACAGCTCAGGATTTAGGAGTGGGAAGCAATTTTACTGTGAGATTTTCTTTTTTAGTTGCTGAGTTCCCGATAAAAAGAGTGATGGAACTAATTTTGTTTCTTGTTGATTTAAACATTAGCAATCCTGGGGTTTGCAAAAATGTTAAAGATAGTTGTAAGGGTGAGTCAGATACTCTATTGTATAATGGAATCATTGGCCTTCTTTGATTTTAGTGCAGAAAGCATAATAAAAAAAGAAAAGCTGCGAGGAACTCAGGCTTCTCAGCACTTTGTTGCAGAAGTCAGAGAAAGAAGTATGAGGGGTCAGTTTAGCATTTGCGTAAGTGACCTGATTAATTGGAGATTAAATGATCGTTTTTTCAGCAAGTGGTGCAGAAGGCTGGGCACACTTCCCTGACCAGCTGAGCCAGGCCTTGCTAGGCATATCTCCAGGCTAGGGGACACTTCTCATGCTCACCCTGTCCTTGGAAAGGTGGAGGGATGCTGGAAGGGACACTGCCTGGAAAGGAGTTAATCCATTAACGCCTCCTGGTTGATTAATTTTCTGCTTCGACTCATTTTAATTCTCATTCTGCTGATTGTTTCCTTTCAGGGAGGGCATTTGTGGAAAGGTTATCAGCTTCTTGGAAGGACATAGCAAAGCCTCCAAGCACAAACCTAGCCCACTTTTCCAAATAAACAGCTGCAGACAAATCCTGGCTTCATTGATGGGAATGGAAGTTTTCAGAGAATGCAGAATGGTTGGGAAGGAACTTCTAAGATTGTTTAGTCCAACCACTCCACTCAAGCAGGTTTTGAATATCTCCAAAGAAAGAGCCTCCACCACATCTCCAGGCAGTCTGCTCCACTCTCACAGGAAAAAATGTTTTTCTTCATATTTAGGTGGAACTTCCAGTACTTCAGTTTGTGCCCACTGCCCATAGTCCTGTTGCTGAGCACCACAGAAAAGAGTCTGGCCCCCTCCTCTGGACACCCACCATTAAGATATTTGTACACATTGATAAATCCCCTTCAGTTGTCTCTTCTTGTGGCTGAATAGCCCCAGCTCCCTCAGCCTTTCCCCGTAAGGGAGATGCTCCAGTCCCCTCTTCATCATTGCAGCCTCCACTGGACCCTCTCCAGGAGCTCCATGTCCCTCCTGTCCTGAGGAGCTCAGAATTGCACACTCCAGCTGTGCCTCACCAGGGCAGAGCAGAGGGGCAGAATCACCTCTCTTAACCTCCTGGAAATTCTCTAATAAATCCCAGGATCCTGTTGGCCTTATTGGCAAAGACACACTGCTCGTCATGGACACTTCTTGTCCACCACGACCCCAGGTCCTTCTCCCCAGAGCTGCTCCATCAGGTCAACCCCAGCCTGAGCTGGTGCCTGGGGTTGTTCCCCTCTTGGTGCACGACCCTGCATTTGCATTTGAATTTCAGAACTTTGCTAAAATTCAGGACTTTTTTTTTTTTGGCCTAGCAAAGGAATCAAGCGTCAATTACTTTTCAGATAACATTCCACTGGCAAAATAAATGAAAAAGTATCGGATGTTTGTTGGACATAATCTTAGTTCTTTACATATCACAGGATTCTAGAATGGTTTGGCTTGGAAGGGACCTTGAAGATTGTCCACTTCCAATCCCCCTGACATGGCAGGGACACCTTCCACTATCCCAGGTTGTTCCAAGCCCTGTCCAACCTGGCCTTGGACACTCCCAGGGATCCAGGGGCAGCCACAGCTTCTCTGTGCACCCTGTGCCAGGGCCTGCCCACCCTCACAGGGAAGGATTTTGGTGCTCAGGGTTACTCCCCCCCAGGTGCAGGACTCTGCATTTGCCTTCCTTGAGATTCACTGGGTTTCTCTTCACCCAACTCAACAACCTGTCCAAGGTCCTCCTGAGTGGCCCCACAATCTTCAGGTGGATCAGTCACTCCTCCCAGTTCTGTACCATCAGCAAATGTGCTCAGGTGACACTGTCCCTTCATCCAAGTCACTGCTGAATCACAAGAACAAGGCTGAACCCAGCACTGGCCCCTGGGGCACAGCACTACCCACAGTCCTACCACAGCTGCACTCTGTGCCATTGGTCACAACGAAGATGGTCAGCAAAGACTAAAAGTTGGCCTTAAGCAAAATATTTCAGCTCTGAGCAACATGTGTGTTATAAGCAGTGAAAATTGGTTGCTTTTCGATTAGGACTGGGGAAAAGAGGAAATGGGCCCTAACAGACCATGGTCAGTATGAGTGGGACATGCAGTGAAAATCCAATTGCAGTAGAAAACTGATTTTAGCAGGAGAACATAATATGAGGTGTGAAACATTAAGCTTTGTAGATAGGGAGCCTCACTACACAGAAGTTGGTTATAATTACCAGAGGAAATGATAACATTATGGCAGATACCAAGGAGATGTAGGATACATTATCAGAAAGATTAGTCTGAACTGCAAAGGCTTCTCTTAAACTATCTTAATTAAAGATCATTCAAAACTTCCCCCAACACCTTATTTAGATAGGCTGCAAAAGTACACCAAGTGCTAAAAATTTCTTCTGTGAAGTTTTGATCTGTGAGCCATTAATATTTCCCTTAGTTTAGCTTGTGTGCTATTTACAAATCAGAATTACCTGCTTATGGAAAGGGAGTTGTTTGAGCTAGTTATTCCATTGCATGGGATGATTATTTTGTTGTTCCCCACCATTCCACCAGTTTACACCACCAGACTATTCCGCTTACTCACAGAAATGAGTCTTCACAAGGATTTTTTATTTCCCAGTCACAATATTGATACAAAATACATTCCATTCTTCCTAGGTATTCACGGCACACGCTGTAACAATCCATCTGTTACCAACACCCTGCTCTGCAGAACGTTTAAACTGTGTGAATTAGGAATAAGAATGGGTAGGATTTCTTTCTTTAACTACACCTGTGATTTGCTTAGCACAGTGGGCATAGGAGGAAGGAGAAAATAGCTTGGCTGATGTGTAGGTTTTTAATTTTTAATATTTTTTAATATTATTTTTAATATTATCAGCTGTGCTGGCCCAGCAGGACATGTAATAATAATATAGCCAAGCATAGCTGTTAGCAGAGCTCCGGTCTTAAAATACTTAAAACAGAGATGTTCTGCTATAGTTTCTCTGAGGACCCTTCTCGTAGGCGTGATCAATGACAGAGGTACAACCTGTCTTTATGACATCCTGTCAGCAGCACTGATGTTTCCCAGGACTTTTCCCCCACCACATTTGTATCCATGATTCATCTGACTGTGTCACTTGGACATCCACAGATTTACTTCTGTTGTTCAATGTAAAGATGGTGTCAATACTCAGTAAGTGATAAAACCGTCTTTTAGTTCATACCACGTAATAAATCAATTTCTAGACCAGTAAAAAGCTGCAAAATATTATTCTTTTTATCCACAAGACCCAAATATCCAGAGCTTTATTTGTGTCCTAGATAGACGGGAGGGTGGTAGAGAGGAAAAACCCTGTAGGTATATCCAGCGATTTTCTCCTTGGCAGCATTTAAAAAGGAAACAAAAGAAGTTGATTCAGTACGTGGTAAATTGCTTCAACGTGGTAAATTTTCAACAGAAATGCTGCTTGCCCCCAACATTTTTACGAGTTCCAGGTGGAAGTTCTATGGCCTCAATGATTCAGCAATATCTGGAGATAGCACAACCCATCAAAAGTGCAGGAATTATCCCGATCCTTCCCGTCTGCTGCCAGTAGAATACACAGCCAGCAATTCCCGAAGTCTCCCTCCGGCATTTCTCTGTTGGATCCACATAACATGTCAAAGAAATGATTTTTCTCTTTGATTACTGCAGTAAAATAAAAAAGGACTGAAAAAAGCAACACCTCAGAAACTTACCTTGCAGTTACATGAAAAACCCAGGTCCCTGTAAAGGAATGTAATGAGGAGGGAGTCACGGTCGTTACTCCTTGTTACAGCACTTTAGAGTAACAATGCCATTTGGAGACCCTTGCAGCAGAAAAGTCAGGAAAAGCAAGTCAGCAATCAACTCCACAGGCCAACAGACTAAGATATATCAACTCCAACTTTAGTGCATTTGGACTCTGTGGAAGTTCCCTGTGTTGGCTGAAATGCAAAGGCTGGAGCACAGCAAAATTTTTCTGTCCCGTTGGCTTTTTCTACCTCTTTCCATCTGGCAATGACACTTAGTAATTAAAGCAGGAAATGGAATTCTGGCTCTAAAGGTCTAAAATGGAGTTATTGTCTTAAGTAATCATGGAGATATATATATACATATACATACACACACACATATATATATATATATACAGCTTTAAGGTACAGGTGCTTAAGTTTTACTAAACCAATTTAGAATTAGGCAACTAAGCACCTTTCAAAAGCTTACAGATCCCTTTCAAGCTCTGGTCCTGCTTTTTTTTCCCCCCTTTCTTTTAGATTTCTGAGACAACAAGAAACATCTGTGGGTTTTTTTAGTGCTTTGCTTTCAGCTCTGCCAATTACGTGCTGTTCTAATTAGAGTCAATGAGAGGTGTGGGCTTCTACTTTCCCTGTTAAAACATTATCAAATGAAACAGAGCGTTTTATTCCAGCCTTCTTACTTGATTCAGCGCATCACAGGTGTGGTAGTGAAGTTGTGAACATATGTTTTTGAAGCCTTGAGAAGGAGAGAAGATGCTTTTGTGCATTACAATCATTTGATTACTCTGGTTTTACAACAGGTTTAAGTGGAACAAGCACAAACTGGCCTAGGGAGCACAGTGACCTCCCAAACAGTGCAGGCTTGGCTATGCAAGGCTGTAACTACAAAAATAAAAAAGTTCTTTAAGAACTCAAGATAACCTCAGCTCAAGAATTTTGTATTTAGCATATTTTCAATACAGCAGGAGGACATTTAAGGTCAGAATCTCAGGAGCCCCTGTTCAACACTTACTATTTTCCTTTCCCCCTCTACCCACTCCTGCTACTAGACTTGGCTGGCTTCACGCCATCCTGAACTGACAATTTTTTCTCTTTGTATTAGAGAGCAAATTCAAAAAACAGCCATGTGTATCATGGATAGAAAGGCAGGGAGGGGATTTAAATCAGCTGGGAGATTCCGAGGTTGGAAACGCTTGTTTGTAGCAAAGGGAAAATAATGGTTCTTACTGAGTAGCACGATGTTCAATTCTGCTTTCTCACCACTATTCCCCATCAACCAGGCTGCAGTTACATATTTGTCTGGGAAAGGATAATGGAGGAACTGTGAGTAGAAAACAAAGAGCTTGTTACCAGTCAAAGATTAGCCCATGTTGTAGCCCAGACATTTCCCTGCAAGCAATATATTCAGCAGAGCATAAAACTGCATTTTACTGTTCAAGGTGGATTCGGATACTGAGGTGATGGCAGGGAAATACACAACTTTTAACAAGACAGCAAAATAACTTGGATTTCTTATTTGGCCAGGAGATTAATTTCCTCAGAACTTGCCAGATGTTCAGGAGGAAAGCAGATTTCTGCCTAGAGCTGTTTGTCCCATCAAAGCCCCATGGGCTGACTTGTGTCAAAAAATTGGGAAGGCAATCCCAATTTAGATACCAGGTGCCTGCTTTGGGGATCCATGATTAACTTGAGAAAATCCAGTGTTCTGGCTTTCAAACAGCAGTGAAATTACATCTGGAGGAACATCAGACTGGTGTTTTACCCTGCAAAAGGCCATAAATGTCAGTCACCTGTCACACATCATGTTGGCATTCATCATAGTGTATCACTAGAAGAAAGTGGTAAAATATAATTCAGGATACGAGAGAATTGATTCTGTATGGCTTTGGGATGGTTTCTAATTAATTATTCAGAGGGGAAAAAAAACACCAAAGAACAACTGCTGGTTCCCAAAGGAAATAGAGAACAAAGTTATTTAATGAGCTACCATAAAACACAAACAAGTTCAGTTGGCATTATGCAGATAAGCTCAAAGAACTTTTTCAAGATTATAGTTTAAAAAGGGGACATATTTCAGAAGTTCTAACAACATTACCTCACCATCCAGCTGTTTATATTGTACTTGCAGCTTCTTTGAAAAGATGCCAAAATAAAGTAAATTTGAATATTATCTGCAGAGAACTTCTCTATGGAATAATCACCAGACTGCTTTTCATTATACCACAATTATATCATCAGCGTCTAATGATCAGAATGCAGAGCAGCTGATTATTTTCGTAATGCAATTACTTCATTACATCTTAGAAAACTCAGCTGCATGCAAACAGTTCTCTCCAAATAACCCATTTGTCTGATTAATCATCTGACGGGAACTCCTCTCCCTCTTGCCCCCTTTTAAACGTTCACCTGTTTTTCCCTGTGCTTCCTGTCTAATTTGGTCATTACGGCATTAATCACTCAGGAAGAAAGAGGAAGATGGGCTCTTTCTCAAAATATACAGAGGGAATCCAGATTTTCCAAGCGAGGCCAATGCGATTGTTCACATGGATTTGCCCTTGTCACTTTTGGTGTGTCCAGACCTCGAGGTGTGCATATCAATCAGGGATTTGTGCAGGGGTTTATTAGCTGGCAAATGCAGATGGCTGACACGATGCTCCCTGGTGCACACACCCAGGCACTTGACGTGTCTGGTGGGTGTTTTTCAGGCAGGCATTTCCAAATAGCTGGCTTTAACCCTCTGCTCCTCACTGTCAAGAGGAATCTCTAAGGCTTTTGCTAATAACTGCTGTCTTGAATCCTTGTGGAGCAAACCAGATTAAAAAAAAATATAAAAGGCTGCAGTGTTTGATTGTTCAGCAGGATCGTTTATACAGAGATGCTGGAATAAGGATAATTAGCACTTTTAGGGACTTCCAGCTGAAGATCTGAAACCTTATTTGTGGGGGGGAAAAAAAGGATTAGGCTTACATTTTGTCCATTTCTTTTGCAAAGCTCAGTGACTCAAAGAAGAAATGTGAGGGCCAATGTACTGCTTCTTATTTGTTGTATTTTGTCGTGCTTTGCTCAAGTTCACAAATCCCAAACAAGAAGGCCAAGGAGGATGACACCTCCAGACTCCTAATCCCTCTCTCTGACAGATAACCATGGTACCTTTGAGGATCAATCACATGCTCAGAAAGGGAGAACTTATAAAAGAAAATATTTTAGGCAAATCTACTGAGGCCTAGAGAGAAGAAGAATGATATTTAATTGAAAGAGAATCTGAATTAAATGCCCATATGAGAAACAGACATGAGATTGTAAAAGAAAATTATTGTAACAATTATAATGGTAATAACAATGCTATTAGAGATAGGATTCCTATTGTAAAGGCTTCTGTCTTTTTGGGCGAGTAATTTATTCATTTTCATTTCGGCAGACTGGTGTGCTGATAATCAGCTTTACTCCAAAGGGTTTTTCTACAATTTGGAAGGGAAAGAAATTTGTAAAATTGCAGTTCCTTGTGCTTGAAATCTAATTACAGCTATAGAATCCCCTCTGTCTAACGTTTTACTTCATAGTGGTCCAAGTCACATATTTCACAGCTGAGTTTCTCTGCAACTGTTACACCTCTGCAATTTAATTTTGTTAGGCAGGTGATGAGCAGCAAGTTTAGGCTTGATTTTTAAGCAGAACTTTCCACTGACTGCATTTTTACAGTTCCTATTTAGGAAACTTAAAAACCTTCCCAGTGAAAAATACAGAACCATGGAATTCCAGAATGGTTTGGGAGGAAAGACACCTCAAAGGCCATGGTGTTCCAACCCCTGCCATTGACAGAGATGTATTCCACAGACCAGTCCACCTTCCAAACTTTGTCCATGCTGGCCTTGGACAATTCCAGGGATCCAGGGGCAGCCACAGCTTCTCTGGGCACCCTGTGCCAGGGCCTCACCACCCTCACAGGGAAGACTTTCTTCCCAATATCCCATCCATCCCTGCCCTCTGGCAGTGGGAAGCCATTCCCTGTGTCCTGTCCCTCCATCCCTTGGCCCCAGTCCCTCTCCAGCTCTCCTGGAGCCCCTTTAGGCCCTGCAAGGGGCTCTGAGCTCTCCCTGGAGCCTTCTCTTCCCCAGGTGATCACCCCCAGCTCGCCCAACCTGGCTCCAGAGCAGAGGGGCTCCAGCCCTTGGAGCAGCTCCATGGCCTCCTCTGGACCCTCTCTAACAGGTCCAGGACTTTCTTGCGCTGAAGAACCCAGAATTGGGATCTCCCTGACCAAGGTGCAGCCCCTTGTCTTGGACATGAAGCTCTCCTGGGCCCACTTCCCCAGTTTGTGCAGGTCCCCCTGGATGTCCATGTTCTCTTCTTGCACCAACTGCACCCCTCAGCCTCGTGTCACCTGTGGAGTCACCAAGGGTGCCCTCAATCCCACTCTCTGTGTCACTGATAAAGAGCCCTGGTCCCAAGGCAGAGCTCTGAGGGACACCCCTCAATCCTGGCCTCCACCTGGGCATGAATGAGGACAGCTCTCTGGATGTGTCCATCGAGCCAATTCTTTATCTCCTGAGTACTCCATACATCAAATTTGGGTTCTCTCTGATTTGGACAGAAGGATGTCATGTGGGACCATCTCAAAGGCCTCTCAGAAATCTAGATAGATGAGGGTCTTTCCGTCTTCCCTGGGTATATTCCTGTCCTTTATTCTGGGAAGTTACAAGACATAATTAGTTTTAAACCAATTTACATCTCCCTGAATACTGCTGAACAAAAGCCTTGTCAGTGTCTAGTGCAGATTTTCCCTGAAGCCCCCAAAATCACCTTCAAGACATCAGATATGTTTCTGCCTCTGGGGAGATATCACATGAGGAGCATAAACCCAAATAAACAGCACATCTTATCTGCAGTGGGGATTCCAATCCAAATGCATCAAACAGGTTGAACTGGCTCTTTATACAGTGCAGGTGTAGATTGGAAGAACTTCTGTAAAAGGCTTTACATAAAGCCAGTGTAATTCGGGGAAAAGGGCAAAAGAGAAGAAAAAAGCTGAAAGCCAAATAGAACTCAGCTGGAGCTTCTGCCTGTGCTGTAGGAGGGTCTGCACACCCTTGCTGGGTGGCTTTTACCAGGTTTTAGGGTGCAGGAAAGTATTTGGAGGCACTGAAATGAAAGCTGGGGGTGCTCATGACCTGAGCTGTGGGAGCTGCTCTCCTGTCCTCTGTGCTGGAGTTCAGGTGACGTTGTTTTACACTACAATGACACGAACTCTGACCTACAGAAG
>VXBB01003626.1:3768-22063 GCA_013399915.1 Illadopsis cleaveri | reverse complement strand
ATCTTTGCCTGAGATCCCCTTAATTTCAAAATTATAATAATTTGGAGGGAGGAGGTTTACATTCTTCATTCCAAAGGAGGCTCCTGCCTTCCTTAGCAGACACCTCTCTTTCCAAACCAAGACAGCTTCCAAACCAAAACAGGTAGCTTCTCCAAAGCCAATCCGTGATGGCAACCAACACGTGCTAAGTGGACACAGCTCACCTCAAATTTAGTGATTTTTCCAAAACCCTCATGCAGCCTGACCTGACAGGATAAGCTGATACCATCCATGGATTATGAAGCTCCCCATCACGTGGCAATACTTCAGTGATGTACAAAGTCTGCTTCTTGATCCCACGAAGTCTGGGTCAACTCCACACTGGTGATCTGAGAAGAAGACACAAGTTTTAATGCTGAGTTTTACACTGTGAGATGATTTGCAATAAAACTACTTCAAAGAAGAAACAGCTTTAAAATCCTTCTTAACTTAAGCTCTTCTTCCTTCTCCCCAGACTTAATGCAGTTTTATTTACTTTTAAGATAGGGATTCACTTATAGGATAGTACTGAATGGTTGTCTCAGCCAGACTCTTTTGAAACCATATTTGCCTACTGCATGTGGCCTGTTATGAGGCTTAAGACATCTTTTAGAGAGAGAAAAAATCAACAGCAGTTGTTGATATTTTCAGTTGTATGTTCCTAATTTCCTCAGATTCAGAGATCAAAATGCAGAGGGAGAAAATGCAGAAATAGTAGAGTAATTTATAAATTTTATAACAGCAAACATGAGACAGAAAACAGACCCTTGCCTACGTGTGCTTTGGGTGCAGGCAAGACAAATAGAATATGAATACAATATTTTTTTCATGAAAATGAGTAGACAAAAAGAAAGAAGAAGTCCTCCTCTTCCTCATTCCTCATCCAATTCAGACCCCACTGAGGTATCACTGCTCTCCTGGATGGGAGTGGCTGAATTCTGTCCCTTGCATCACTGTCTCCTCACTGGGTAGCTTGAATTGATTGCAGCTGGGGCTGCTGGGATGTACCAGTTTGCTCCCCATTAAAAGCAGATTTTTTTCCACTGAGACACCGTGGGAAATACACGTACAGGCCTGTGGGAGTGAAGTCAAACTCCAGAAAAAGAAATTAAAACAACCTCGTAGTTATTTATGGGGGAGATCCTGGTGAGTCTGGAGTCATGGATTGGACTGAGCCACCTTTTCTTTTGTTGGGTTNGCAACCAACACGTGCTAAGTGGACACAGCTCACCTCAAATTTAGTGATTTTTCCAAAACCCTCATGCAGCCTGACCTGACAGGATAAGCTGATACCATCCATGGATTATGAAGCTCCCCATCACGTGGCAATACTTCAGTGATGTACAAAGTCTGCTTCTTGATCCCACAAAGTCTGGGTCAACTCCACACTGGTGATCTGAGAAGAAGACACAAGTTTTAATGCTGAGTTTTACACTGTGAGATGATTTGCAATAAAACTACTTCAAAGAAGAAACAGCTTTAAAATCCTTCTTAACTTAAGCTCTTCTTCCTTCTCCCCAGACTTAATGCAGTTTTATTTACTTTTAAGATAGGGATTCACTTATAGGATAGTACTGAATGGTTGTCTCAGCCAGACTCTTTTGAAACTATATTTGCCTACTGCATGTGGCCTGTTATGAGGCTTAAGACATCTTTTAGAGAGAGAAAAATCAACAGCAGTTGTTGATATTTTCAGTTGTATGTTCCTAATTTCCTCAGATTCAGAGATCAAAATGCAGAGGGAGAAAATGCAGAAATAGTAGAGTCATTTATAAATTTTATAACAGCAAACATGAGACAGAAAACAGACCCTTGCCTACGTGTGCTTTGGGTGCAGGCAAGACAAATAGAATATGAATACAATATTTTTCGTGAAAATGAGTAGACGAAAGAAGAAGATCCAGATCCTCCTCTTCCTCATCCAATTCAGACCCCACTGAGGTATCACTGCTCTCCTGGATGGGAGTGGCTGAATTCTGTCCCTTGCATCACTGTCTCCTCACTGGGTAGCTTGAATTGATTGCAGCTGGGGCTGCTGGGATGTACCAGTTTGCTCCCCATTAAAAGCAGATTTTTTTCCACTGAGACACCGTGGGAAATACACGTACAGGCCTGTGGGAGTGAAGTCAAACTCCAGAAAAAGAAATTAAAACAACCTCGTAGTTATTTATGGGGGAGATCCTGGTGAGTCTGGAGTCATGGATTGGACTGAGCCACCTTTTCTTTTGTTGGGTTTTTTGTTTGTTTGGTTTGGTTTTTTGTTTGTTTGTTTGTTTTGTTTGTTTGTTTGTTTGTTTACATCTCTCCTTAAGTTCCTGATGCCTCATGTCTAGTTATCTACATCTGTGACAGGTGATAAAGATGTTTGATTTGTTCTTTTTGCTGTTTGATGTGTGGAGAAAATGCTGGCAAACCAGGATCTCCCTGAAACACCCCTGCAGAGGCCAAATTTAACCATCCTCATATCCTATCAATTTCCCTCTCACACTGATCCCCTCTTGCCATGGAAGACACTCAAAGCAGTGTAAAATTATAACAGTCCCCAGGCTGCCCCGGAACCAACAGGTGGAAAAAAGAAATTTATTCCTCTAAGGTGAGGTTTTATCTTAAAATAATTCATGTGAAAAAAAAACAAAACATGAGGAATATCAGGAGCCAGTGTAACTTCCAAAACTCTGATGTCACAATCTGTAGTACTACACACTCATAGGGATCCTGAAATATTTCAGATTGTCTGCCATATGCTCCTTCTTGGAGTGGCTGTGCACCACTAAGCTTTCATTAGAAGCAGAATTTCTTTTATCGTGGGTTTTTAACCGTTTCTCTTTGAATTTAGAAATCTTTAGATGCAATCAGCACAGAAGCCTTTTTTTTTCTTTTTTCACCCAGGTTTTCTTATCACCAATCCTTCTTTGTATTCCTCTTTATTGTAGTGGTTATGTATCTCAAAAGAACAGCACAGTTGGCAGACAGTATTTGTGGCTGTGTTCAGGGCAGGACTGGTTAGCAGGAAGAACTTCTTTCAGCATGGAAAATAAATAAATTCCCACATGCATTTCAGTGCCTGTCAGAAATCATCTTTCTATTTACAGCTGAATGACCTGAATCACCTTTTTACATACACAGATGAACCAGGACTCTGAAGGCAATCAAAAGACCATTGCACCGTTTCAGATGCTGATCTCTGATGCAGAACAGCAAGAAGTCCAGGATTGTGTTTAGTGGAAAATTCAAGCTTCAAAACGTATTTTCCAGGCTGCTGTAGAACAGAAATGAAGTTTTGTAAATGCATTTTTGGTGACAAATAGAAAACAACCCCTTGGCTTCCTTAGAACACTCAGAGTCTGGTGTCTGGAGCTCTGCTGTGAAGTGTGGGGAGGCTGGATTCAATTTCCTCCTCCTTGTCTGTAGAAATGACATAGAAAGAAGTAATCCTGGGCATTCACCTTCTCAGAGTCTCCTGGATTTTTCTGTCATTATTCTATACTGGGTGTTTTCTTGGGGAAAACTAAGAAAAATTGCTTTTGATGGGAGTATTTTTTAACTAAATTAAGGTATTCCTTGGGTAAAGTTTTCATTTGGACAAATGATCTCAGGTGTTGTGCACATCTATGAGTGAAGTAACTACTTTGTGCACACCCTCTGCTCCCTGCCAACCCACGGTGTCACTTTGGGGTTGTGCTGGCACAACCTCCCTCTTCAGCCTGAGGCAGCAGCAGGGCTGACCTTTCACACTCCCCAGCCAGGCTCCCAAACACCCACCCCACTGTGCTTCCAGAAAATACATCCTGAACCTGGGAAACCCTCATTAAAATTTCAAATACCCACCACGTAGCTGCTGTCATCTGCAAAGTCCCCAGCCAGCTCCCTTCTGACAAGGTTTGATATGGTGTAAGGCAAAATGCAAATTTATCCTTGTTTTTATAACATTTTGTTATGGCAAATTGCCTCCCATCATATCAGGCCATACCCTGGAACTGATGAGATTGCAGCTATTTGGGGCATGCATCACCTAAATTTTATAGAGTGCCTTCTACTCTTGATTTTCAATTGTCACAACCCACAAAAGATGTGCTGTTTCACAGCTTGGGGCTCTAAGTCACAGGAGATAAAGTGCATATTGGAAGAGTAAATTGAGTTTTTTACTTTAAATGGAAGGAAAGTCATAGTTGGGGTAGAGAAGAAATAATAAATCTACTTTCTGGAACAAATAGCAGCTCTCATGGTTTCCAGCAATAAAAGCAGGAAGAAAGGCCTAAAGACGTGAACGTTTAAACAAACAAGTTGAAGATCTTAAAGAAATGACAGTGGGAGCTCTGAAAACTGCTGCCAACTTTTTTTTAAAAAATCCCTCTTTTATTTGTTTGGGTTGGTTTTGTACTGGAAGGAGGTGGGGAGAGAGAAAGCATTTTAAATAAGGGCTTCCTAACCACATGGGTTGAGGTAGGAAACTAGGTTTTCATACTGGTTGCATGCAGAGAAATTGTTATTTCAAAAAATTTTAGAGGGGAAGCTGTTAAAAAAATAACAGGAGGCGGAGAGGAATAATAAAATAACAGTAGATCCTCTGAACTGTGACGCTTTGGGAAAGGATAAACAACCAAACCCCTGGTAGATGTTTCCCTACTGGATTGGCTTTGCATGGCCAGGTTGTGGTGGTGAGGGGGAACCAGGGGTGGTTTCTGTGGGAATCTGCTGTAAGCTCCATGTCCATGGAGCCAATTCCAGGAGGAACAGCCCTACAGCCCCCAGGTCAGCGCAGAAGCTGTAATTGCTTTTCCTGTGGTGGTTTTTGGTGGGGGAATCTCCCTATGTGTGAACCCTTGGTTAGATTTCTCTCCCCTGTCCAGTTGTGCAGGGCAGTGACACAGTGGCTTTGGTGGGTGCCTGGTCCAGCCAGGGTCAACCACAACATCTGCCATGTAGTTCAGGTAGAGGATGTTGCCCAAATCCCTTCTTGGGGCCTTCTGTACTCATTGGTGTCCAGGAACTCAACAACTGCAGCAGCAGGAGTGTTCACATTTCCCTTGGGGGCTGCAGGAGCTTTGCTGTGCTTTATAACCCAATTTATCTCCTTCCTCCCTCCTCCTGCAAGAGCCAGAAACCCACCTGCAACTTCTGTCTTGGATGTATCACAGAATGGTTTGGGTAGGAAGGGATGTTAAAGCCCATCTCATTCCATCCCCTGCCATGGGCAGGGACAGGGATGGGGCAGATCTGCCTTCCTCACTTAAATGCTTGAGTGTAGGAATGCATTTCCACACCCAAACAGATGTTTCTATATAGGGAAGGTTTAAGACTCACTCCAAAACCTTTTAAGGGAAGAACACTAGATGTTTCTTTGCTCTCCTGACAGTAACTGGCTCAGTGCCAAAATATAAACACTGATAGGTCTGTTTACCTGTTCTTCAGAAAAGCAGCTATTCTCTATTGGACTGTCTGTCAAAAAACCCACCCAAATCGTTCAATACTTGAAGGAGAGTATGAAGCTTCTCAGTGCATTCTCAAGGTGTTGTAGCAGGTGTGTGGGACCTGTCCCTACACTGTGCTTGGCTTTGTTCTTTGTTTTTGTATTATTTTCTTCTTTTATTAAAACCTTTTTGCTTTTTCAAGATACACTCGACCATGCCATTTCACTAAATTCTTTAAGCCATTTTCTATGAGGTGCTGGACGCCCTCAGAGGTATTGAACCCTCGCAGAGCTAATTCTACCTGGCTCTTCAAGAAATTCAGTACTTGAGGAAGGGAAGTGTAACCATACTGCAGCTTCCTACTCTGCATCTTTTTCCTTTCTTCACTTAAATGACCCGTTGGCAAGTTTATGCCAAACCTTCATCAAGCAGAGGTTCAGCAGGGAGATCTCTGCAGAGACAGGGCCTGCAGCAAAACTGAAAGCAAGGCATAAATATGTTACTTATTTTTCACATCTACTGCATTCTCTTAAAATCTCTGCACTTTATTTGAGCAACATGGACCAGATTCCGGTGTAATATTTCATTAACTCTGTTGGAGTGACACCACTCTGTTGGTGTGCTGTGTTATTTAATACTTAGCCACAGACTCCACTGAGATGTGGAGTCAGATGCCAGCATTCTTGCTAGGAAAAAAGCAATATCCATGTTAAGAATTCACATCACCATTTAATTATTAATTGTGCCTTAATTGGCTGTCATAAATTCATTCGCCCTTTGATCTACAACAGTGATTCTTTGGGTTGTTATGATTGCCTGCAAGCATGAGTAATGACTTTGACTTCAGTGCAAAGATGTTAGAATAGTGTTGCTGCTACAGCTGCGGTGACTGAAAGAAATTGAGTTGTGGAGGTAGTGGGAAGGTGAAGTCACAGATTTCCAGCATTTCAAAGCACGATTATTTCACACCAGAGAAGAATTAGACCAGCTTGCCAGAATAGTGACAACAGAAATATCTATTTTGGTGAATGCATATTAATAGAAAATAATTAATTTGGCCTTTCAGTGCCTAAACAGGGTCCAAGAGAGCTGGAGAGGGACTTGGGACAAGGGATGGAGGGACAGGACAAGGGGGAAGAGCTTCAAATTAACAGAGGGCAGAGTTAGGTGGCATATGAGGAGAAAAATCTTTCCCTGTGAGGGTGGTGAGGCCCTGGCACAGATTGCCCAGAGAAGCTGTGGCTGTCCCTGGGAGTGTCCAAGGCCAGGCTGGATGGGGCTTGGAGCACCCTGGGCTAGTGGAAGTTGTCCTTGCCCATGGCAGGGAGTTGGAATGAGATGAGTTTTGTGGCCTCTTCCAATTCAAACCATTCCATCGTTCCTTAAAATTATATGATTCTATGATAAAGGAAATAAATAAAAAAATAAAAAAGATCAAAATGGAAGAGCTGAAAGGTGCTGCCTGTAAAACAGATGAGTCCCGTTTCCTGACAACTCAGACGAACCGGGAGGCTGCTCGCGGGCTGAGCCATAAATCTGAGTGGGTTTAGTGCAAAGTGATACCAACACACAACACAAATCTGTCAGGCAATGCTTTATAGAAGCTGCCTGTTTTCTGAGTGCATGGCCACAGCACCCTGGAGCTGGGGAAAAGTCTCTTCAGAGGGGAGTCCTGGCAGAGGTGTCTGTGCTGGGGGCCCAGGTCCCAGCGCGGGAGTCTGGCAGCACATCCACCCGCCCAGCAGAGTCTCACATCCCTCCCTGTCACTCCTGCACGTCAGAAGACACAAACTCCTCCACAAAACACTCTGTAACGAGCACAGACACTTGCACAAAATGCCAAAAGTCACGAAACTACACGGAGGTGCACGAGAAGGAGTATTTTTAGCTCTAGTGTAGAGCTCTACATATATAATTGGTAGAAGGATGTTTTTCCTCGGAGTTCTCTGGTAAGCCTTTCACTGGAAAATGCATGTTATGAACAGAACATGTCCCAGGCCAGTCCAGGAACCAGCTGCTGACTTCTGTATAAGCAAGTTGGCAGCAGATCTGATCCAGGTCAGCAGTTAGAGCAAGAACATCCAACTGCATTACGTAACTTGGCAAACTCCGTCCTTTTCCAGGCTCCTGCATATTCAATGTACCTCACTCCCTGCAACTTGGAAGTACAGGCTTTGAGGGAAGAGTCAGCTTTAGCTTTGGATTTCCTGCATCCTGCTCTGAACAACCTCTCCCCCTATCCCCATGCCCTACGCATTCAGTTGAAAGAAGATATTTTTGTGCACTACAGGTTTTTGGCTCCTAGCAGGCTGAGGGCAGGACGATACCTGGCTCCCTTTACAAGGAGGACACTTCCCTCACTCTTGCTGCTGCAAACATTGCTCTCCATCTCCAAGGAAACAGGCAAGGGAGAGTCACTTTCGTTCCCCAGCTGCTTCCAGAGATTCCCAGGAATGCTGGGGGTCTCTCTCTCTAAGGTAACAAACTGGGATTTTTGCATTCTTTCACCACTGTTGCTCCCAAGCTGTTGTGTGACCTTGGGGTGAGTCGTTTCCCCTCTCACTTTTGGGCATTTTGAATATGTAACTCATTCAGGAGACCTGCTTTCTGTCTTTTTTTGTTGTTGTTGTTTTGTTGCAGGTTTTCTTGTTGTTGTAGGTTTTTTTTAATCACTATTTTTCTTTTTTTTTTTTTTTAAATTTAAACCACTGAGATTTTACAGCATTCTGAATGTCTTCTCTACTTCTCCTTGCAGTGTGAAGAAGAGAAAATAATAAACTCTTTAATGCCTGTCATGGGCATCTTCAAAAAACCTCCCTGGTGTCCTGAGGTAATGACTAAATCTAACTATCAGGGGAATTAAGCAAAGAATGAAACTTCATCCTGTTACGGGATTTCTCTTTCTTGCAACAAACAGTGGTGGAAAAGTTCTCGATTTTGTTCTGCATCTGTGTGTGTTGGGGTAGGGAAGGATGGTCTAAAATTACATCTTTAATCACAGAATCACAGAAAGGCTTGGGTGGAATGGACCTTAAATATCATTTTGTTCCAAGCCCCTGCCACGGGCAGGGACATCTCCCACCTTTAACCAAGAGGGTCAGCCTGACAGGGGAAGGATTCAGAGCTTTTTTCCTCCTGAGACATCTCACCCTGTGTGTTTGGCAGCTTCTGCCTCCAGCCAAACCACCCATCTGCCTGGCCCCCTGCCATGCACTCAAATAAACTGCAGTCACCACTTTCACACCTCCAAGTGTCGAGAGGCTCCTCTCTTGGCAATGGCAGAGCGAGGAATTTATGCCTGAGCACTGCTGAATGACAGGGAGACAGGAGAAAAACCTCTGCAGAAGCACAAACAAAGCAGCAGCGAGGAATCCCTCCCTGATGCTAATCTATTATTCCAGTCCCACGAGGAAGGCAGATGTCAGACAGCCCAAATCTATTTCTGGCTCACAGTCTCACCTTTAAAACCTTGATTCTCCACGCAGAAGGTGGAGATGATCCTCAGAACCAGAGGATGCAAAGAGAATTAAAAGTGCTTGAAAAGCTCTTGCCAGAATGCCAAATATTTGCAGTAACAAAAAGATACCTACAATATTGATGACATTTTGGGTGGATACTGAATTAATCATCTGTTGGGACATCTTTTCTGATTCCGCCCTTTCTTCTTTGTCAAATCACAGGATCATTTACGTTGGAAAAACCCTCCAGGATCATCCAGTTCAACCATTCCTCTGGCACTGCCAAGGCCACCCCTAACCCCTGTCCCCAAGTGCCACATCCACATGGCTTTTAAATCCCTCCAGGGATGGGAACTCCACCACTCCCTTGGGCACCTAGGGCTTAAAAACTCTTTCTGTGAAGAAATGGTCCCTAGTATTCAACCTAAACCTTCTCCTGGTTCATTTCTACTCAAGGGTGCATTGCATGAGTAGGAATCCATTTTCACATGTCCCTGCTGTCTATGAGTGCCTCAGGTTTTGGGCACACATTGTCTTTACTGGGTTATGAATATCTTCAGGCTTTACTGATTTCAATCATTTTGTTGGCATTGAGCACCTTTGGAAACTGGCAGACTTGTCAGTGCTTCATGGCATCCAGAGCCAGGAGGTTTTTTTCCTAGATTTTTACAGATTTAATGATTCAGTCAAGGAAACATAGAACTGTTTTTATTATAAGGCAAGAAAAAGAATCCAGAGTCCAAGTTCCCTGATTTAAACTCAGAATTTAGAATTGGAGAATGACAGGGAAAAGTTGGCGTTTGTTAAGGCTTTCCAGGGAAATGGCATGCTTTTTATTTTATTTAATGAAGAGACAGCATATTTACATTACCAGTAGTAATACTTTTCAAATGAAAATGAAGCCATGAATGCACATCCTTCTCTCCCCGAAATTCCTTTCATTCAATGCAAGCTTTACATAACCTAGCATTTCTGTACCACTGATATCAGACTTTATTCTTTAGTAATTACTGGAAGTGCACACAGCCACTCAGCATTAGTGCTTTTTCATCTCTCTGAAGGATCGAGATCTCCATGTCTGGGATAAGCTGAATTCTTTGCCTTTGATTCATTGAAACTCCAAGCGTTTTGCACTCAGAGCAAGTGCAATAATTTAAACAAAGTGCTTTTTTCTCACCAAAGCTTTGGAGTCACTGGTGAGGACAGCCACAGGAATGAACAGTCTGGAGCACTCACCACAGCAGCAGCTCACATTGGCATCCTGTGGTCAGTCCCTTTTGTTCCATTATCATCTCCTTGGTTTATCCTCACATCACCTATTAGAGTTCTGCCTGCTTTACCTCAGCCGAGGTCAGGATGAAAGACACAGGAAATGTAGAGTCAGGTTTGGTCTTGGTTGTTTATTATATCTTATCTTTTTACAGTATTTACAGCTTGAGCTCCAACTTGCCAGTTAAAGAAATGAGACAAAATGGAGATCTTCTAACCTTTACCAAGGCTATTTAAGAGATAACTACCCAATACCAAAGTGACACCTACATTATTTATGGTTTTGACTCAATAGTGACAATTCGAGGTTCGCAATGCAGACATCTTTCACCCAACTAGAATAAACCACCCAGATCCATGAAGAAGGTGAAGAAGAATTCAGATAACACCCTGAATTCCTCCATCTTGGCCCACACACATTACTGTATACCAAAACCCCAAAACTAAGTTTCTACCCTGTGAGATCACACAACACCACTCTAACTAAACACCCACAACCCCAGTGCTATCACACAATCTCAGAAACCTGTTCCAAGGCCTCAAGTCAAATGTGGTGCCTGCCCAAGGGGCAGCACCCCTCAGCTCAGAAAGCCTGAAATTCTCAGCCTCCAGGGTTCCAACACTCCTCGGGGACTCTGGGCTGCAGCTCGCCCACCAGCAGCTGAAAGTTGTTCATCTCCACGCTTTACCCTTACAGTGTTTGGAGAGCTGGGGGATGGGAATTCATCATGAAAAATGGGGGTTTAGTGTGGTTGTACAGACGAATCTGATCCGACACCGATTTATTCGCGGTTTGTCTTTATGTTGCGTCAAGCTCCCTCCGGGTGCAATATGTAATTCTCGCTGCTTTTCTTCAGGCCCTCATTCCCATGTCTCCACCTGTGATGTGGCTGGCTTTAGGGGGTTGATTTCCAGGCTGAAGCATGCTGAGGGAGAGGGGCTGAGTGACACCTGGACATGTCCCCTGGTCCCAGCATGGCTCCATGTGACGCTGAGCCTCGGGGGCAGCCCCGGCGCTGCCTCTGCCAGCTGCAGATTTTCCAGCCTTAAACAGATTTGTAGCAATCAGCAGTTCCCCGTTTCCAGAGGGACACAGCTACATGTTTCTGGATTGCTGCTAGGTTTTTTTTCTCATCTGAAAGCTCTTTCCCACAGAACAAAAAAAAAAGGGAAAAATAAAAAAAAAAAGCCAGGGCAAAACCTCACACACTTCAAGAACTTCCTTTCTTCTGAGTTTCTCCTGAGCCTGTCCAACATCCATCAGCTTTTTATCACTTCTGCCCAGCATGATGAGCCCTCTCTGAAAAATGAGACCAAAACCAGCCGAAATAAAGAGTAGGGGGAAAAAAGAAAAACAGCAAAAATCCCCAGACTGACTCTCACTCCTAAAAAATGATGTTCCAAAATGTTAAGAGAAGCTTAGATATCCCAAAAGCTTTAAACCAGACTGGGTTTGTATCCTTTTATATTTCCTTGTGGATATAACATCTTTGTTGAAAAATGGTTGGTTTAAAACAAACCCACAAACTCTTCTGAGAGGAAGAAAATATACACTTTGAAATTATTGACTTTTTTAAAGTGGCCTATATTTTTAATGCAAATATTTTTAGTGCAAATAAAAGGCTATTTTATTACATCAAAACTCCTGGCACTGCAAACACATGGGGAGGTGAGAAGTCAAAAAAAAGGGATGGATTTATTCCACATAGCAAAATGGAAACCATTTCAATTTTCAGGAGAATAGTTTTCCTGGAGGTTCACCTGTTACACTTAGATATGTCAAATGATTGTAACATATATGTTCTGACACATTTTAGGAATTACAAAGCCTAATCAGAAGTCTGAGCTGCCAGGTTATGTAATGCAGGAAGGGGGAGGAATTGAGGTCAGACAAAATCTGATGCTTGTACCACACTGAGATTATCCAAATAAAAGCAACACTTCTGATTTGCTAATTTTTAACAGTCCTGCGGTATACAAGATGAAAGAACAAATGTATTTAAGAAGAAATAATAAACCCCCCATGGCAGCTGTCAGAATACAAAAGGCAAAATAAAATGCTCTTTTACAGGTATTTAAAGCCAGGAGCATCAGTTGGAGCTTGATGTGCCTTGCAGATAAAAAGAAAATCTGTGAGTCTTGAATATGCACAGGAGGGGGAAAATCACAGACACACCACAGGGATGGCATTGAAGTCCTCTCCACTCCAGGCATTCCAGCTAATTGTTCACCTGCTGCCTTGTGGCAAAGCCCACATCCAATATTCAGTGACCGGCACAGGAGCTGAGGTGCTGCTGCTGCTGGTTCCTAATGCAGATGATGGAGAGAAGGTCCTTAAAAAGGATAGAAGCTCAGAATGTGTGTACAATTAAAGAACACAGCCCATAAATTATGATTCATACACTCCATACAGTTATTAACTGCCTAAAAGCATCTCAAAAATGCTTGTCCTGGTACAGATCCTGTCCTGGAACAAGAAATTTAACATCTGGCTTTGACTTAAGCTGGAATAGAGTGAAGGGATCCCAAATAGAGTGAAGGAATCCCAAATAATAAACACCTTCCCAGGACACCCAAAGACAGACAGGACTGTGATCTCTGCCCTAAAATACAGTGACTTAGGGAATGGTACATCCATCCATGAGGTGTGAGTGCTGAGCTGAAATCCAGCCTCAGCCTGAGAGCCTGCATCTCTTCCAAGAGAACTGCTGGAACTGCTTTCTCTAATTGAGTAAAGGATGTCTTCCTTGCGAATCTCAAATAGTCATTATTAAGTCAAAAGCATAAATAATGTGTCATTTTAGTATTAAGTAATTATCTCTTAAATAGCCTTAATAGAAGTTAAAAAGTTTCTATTTTGTCTCATTTCTTTAACTGTTGAGTTAGGGCTCATGCTTCATTAAACTGTAAATACTATAAATAAATAAAATGTAATAAACAACCAAGATCAAACTCAACTCTACGTTTCCAGTGTCTTTCATCCTAACCTCAGCCAAAATAAAGCAAGCAGAACTGTAACAGAGAACAAGAAAATATTCAGCCCCTGACACACAGGGATCATCTATGGGGTGGTGAAGGAATAGTTTAGGTGAGGGATTTGCCATTGGGCTGTTTTGAAGCTGCTACTCTTTCCAGCCAAAGAACAAATCAGGGCACCAAGAAAGCCCATAATATAAAAAAACAGATTACTGCCAATTTTTTTTGGACAGATAAGAGAAAAAGGTAATTCTGCATTCTCTCCATTTTACCTGGACAGCTTAAGCACCATTCTATGACAGTTAAATTACAAGAACTGTCCCAGGAAGCAGCTGAAAACCAGAGACCTCCCTATGCTGAAGCACCAGGCTACACAGAGACACATTTATGCCATTTTTCTCTCCCGTACGCATGCATCAAATACTAGCATTAAGAAGAGAAGTACAAAGTACCCAGAATGGCCCAAAGTTGAAAAAAACCCCTAAATTTCTCTTCTGCAAGGTGAAACAAGTGGGCTGAAACCCTTTCAGAATGAAAAGGAGGGGAGCTCAGCCTCCTGCTTTCAAGCTGAACTCTTAAGCCACCACTAAATGACGTGAAAGGTGCCAAGTGTCACTTTGAAAAGACAGCAGTGAACTCCAATCACAGTTTTCAAAGAGAAAGAAGCAATTTCAGAGACTCCTTTTATGCAAGGAAAGGTTAAATGTTTGTACACTCTCCATGCGAGGGCTGGATGTGCTGGATGGATTGTTCCAACCTTTTATGGGTAGCCCTGAGGCCCTAAGGCTGAACCGGCCTGCAAAGCCAGAGCATGACAGTGAAATAACCAATGGAATTGGGTTTGGAGAGAGCCAAATTCCCATTTAAAATGGGCAGAACAGGCTCCAGAACAACCCCCACATGCTGGAATAACCTCCAGATGTTTTTCAGTGGGCATGTCTTTTTTTTTTTAATCTTATGTTATACCTCCTCTTCTGTGCAGTGTGTGGAGCTCAACTACTTTGCCCATTTGCCTTGCTCAAGTGGTTGGTAGATTTTCCTGTCCATTTGTTTAACATTTCCTCTGCTGAGGGAAACTCACATTGCATCAGACACTGATCTGTGTCAGGTTCACCAGGGCAGTGCTGGCATATCATTATATCAGATTGCAATGTAACACCAAACTGCTTTGGCTTAATCATGTTCTATCTTTCAGGGGGCAAAGGTTCCCATTTTCTCATTTTTTCCCAACTATGCGAGGCTCAAAAACCATCAATTTAACACTGCTCTGTAAACACAAGTCAACACAACACCTTGTTTCAGAAATACAAGGTAAGAAATCAGATTTTTGCCTCAGAAAAAGGGCTCCAAGAAGTACACAGAATAAACAATGACCATGTACACTTATTCCTAAAGTGGTTCCATTGGAGCCCTTTGATATGAGCAGAATTAATTGCAGCATGGTGCAGCCGAGTTGGACAAACTGGGGAGAAATATTTTGGATATTCACACCAATGGAAAGCTGAGCAGTTTGTTGCTGAAATCCCTGTGTTTTGTTCAAGAACGTTCAGGTGGATGATGTTTATCACAATGTGGGCACAAAACAAAAGCTGCCCAGGGATGCTGTAAGAGTGCCAGAACAGTCTCAATGGGACTGCTCTCACAAACATTTTGGAAAGCTCTCTTTTCAAAAAAACCACTTTGCTAATGGATTGTGTCACGTTGTGGCCGTGCCTCACCCTTGCATGTGATTTGGTTTAGTGGGTCAGTGACAATGGTTTGGGGACACGTGGGAGTTGTGCCCTGTCTGCATCACGGGGTGGGCAGAGGAGGAGCAGAGGGAAGTATCTTGGTATTTTGAGAATGATTCCACAGAATTGCTCATTTGTGCTCCTCATGCTGGAGGCTGGGTCCATTTGAAGCCTGGAGCCTGGCTCAGTTTGCAAATAATGGCTGAGTCATCACTTTACATGGAAATAGATGGGGGGAGATGGATTTTTTATTTTAGAAATATGTCATATGAGGATGGTGACACATCCTACACAGACAGACCATGGATAGAATCACAGAATCACAGCTTGTCTTGGGTTGGAAGAGACCTTAAAGATCATCTAGTTCCAGCTCCCTGCTGTGGGCAGAGACAGCTAATAATAATCATCAGCTCTGTTCTCCTCAAGAAAACAAGGTCTAGAAGTAGAAAAATCTGCCAAGTAAAGAGAGTTTGGGATTAGAGCAGGGAAGAAGATGCCACTTCATCACTATATCTTTTTAGGACATGGTTAAATAGGTCATTTTCAGAGACAGTTAAAACATGCTCAATTTGTCCTCAAAACATTGTCCTCAAATTGTCCTCAAAACAAGTTTGTCCTCTACCTCCATGACTGGATCCTACAATGAGAACCATATAGGGTTTGGCAGACAGGATTTCGGAAGATGGGAGAGGCAAGGGGATTCAGATGGAGTGGGAGTACAGCTTTCAAGCTGAAGCAAGACAGGCAGTGAAGGATAATTCCCTTTTTATTATGCAGCTCTGGATGCCTAAAAGAGCAGAGAATGCTTCCCTAACCCCTTTGTGGCTGTGCGGCAGCTCAGTGGATGTCACGTCTCACGAGCAGCAACTCAGGCATTTACAAATGGATGCCCAAGTTTGGCATCTTGAAATTAAAGCCAAAGGTGTGAAGGTTGTTTTCAAATGCAATATGATTTATCTTGATCAGGAAGGAAAATAAAAAAAAAGGATTATATTGAAGAGTTTAAGGAACATGTTTACTCTTATTATAACCAATTTTTGGCAACACAACAAGGTAACAGGACTATCTTTTAGTGATTAATGAATAAAAGGAAATCATTTTCTCCACCCACAAACATCACAGCTGGGTAGAACAATATATAAGGATGTCATTCGAACTTACTGTTTCCTTTATTTAGGTACTTACAGAAGCAATCAGGATTTCCAAGAGTTTAGAAAAAGTGATTGCAATCAAGAAATCTCCAGCCATAAACTGATTTGCAGCCTCTCTTATTTCCTTCCCTCTTTCTCCCCTCTCCCTTCTGTGTGGCAAAAGGCAATGGGAAATGAGTCCCACCAAGCCAGAATTAAAGGGAATTAAGGGATGTTACGTGCCTGGTTAATGGCAGTTTTCTGGTTTGTCACATTAATAAACCAGAGGGCAGAGAAGCATCTCCAGGATATCAGAGACCAGGGGGAGAAAGGGTGCAAAGGTTAAAATATAGTCCATATGGGGTTTTTTTGGCTCATATAATATCAAAACAGGAGGAGGAGAGCAGTTGTCCAGCCATACAAATTTGAAACAGTCCTTACAGAGCAAACCCCTGACTTCCTCTGTCCTGGTGCTCTTTTATTCATTATTTATACCCTCTAAAGGACTCACTGTGTGTAGAGATGAGGCAAGCCCTGCTTGGAGTGAAGGGGTTTGCTGGTGACTGCTTCACTCACACTGGAGCTCAAAGATACCACACAGGATGTGGATGGAAGTTAGGCAAAAGAAATATGCAAAATTTCAGGGGGATAAAAATCAGAAAAACTATTTTAAAAATTAATTTTAGATACCACCAGCTGCCAAATGTTGTTTTTTACACCATATACTGACAAGTGAACACCAAACCCAGGCCCACAGGGAAAGCTGTGCCTTACTAAGCTTCTTGGAAAATAATGTTTGGCTGTCATGCAATTAAGTTTATTCAAATTAATCAGCTTCTTGAACTGCCTGGGCAAATGCTCACCCTTGAGACAGTTGATTTGTAGCAGTTTTCAGTGATGCATAACAAAATTACCCTAAAAATCGAACTAGAGGTCTGGGTAAACAACCACCTGTAGGTGATTTCCCAGGAGTTATGACAATTTCTCTCAACCAGCAGCCACTGCCCATAAAATCACCCTGGCTGGAAGAGACCTCAGGATATCCCAAGCCAAATTTTCTGCTCAGAGCAAGGGCAGGTGAGAGGGCAGCCCAGAGTGCTCAAGGCTTTACCCCTCCAGCTTTTCAAGGATGGTTTTCACCCACAGCCGGGCTCTGCTGCTCTGTTGCATGCATAAAATAAAATATTCTCATATAAATTGTTTTCACTTTACTTGTTTTGCCTTATATTTGCCATAAGAGCATGCAAAAGACCAGTGAGTGCAGTTTAGCTGATAAATGGCCCTGCTTTAACCACGGCAGTGTCAGTGCTTGCAATATTTCCGCAGGCACCTACCTGTGCAAACAATATTTAAATGAAGAGGCTGTTGACCCAGATTACAGCCTCTAGATGCTACTGGAAAAATAGGAAATGAGCACCACAATAATTGAAGTAAATAATCGAGTGTCCTACGGGGTAGAATGAGGTTCTTACAGTGTTCTTATCCTCTGCAAATTAATTTTGCCCTATTTTAAGTACGATTGCAGAGTAGCTTTAATTTTTATCACTGCATAAATATTATAAAATAGGTTTTATTGGTGCCACAGTCCCTTTCTGCAGGTAAATGATCTTGTAAGTATTGAATGCACCAAAAGAAAACTACTGCTCAGCTACAGATGCAAGAGTAACTTCCATGTGGACATGGAGGGATTAAGTTTCTGCAAGCAGAGCTGCCAGCAGTGTATTTCTGTAGTGTGCACATTTTCAAGGCAAGGTAGGTCTCTCTGAAGAAACAAAACAAAGTATTACCCAGGGGTGTTTGGGACATTTCTAAGAAATTGCCTTTTCTTTGATGAAATGCAGTTTCATCAAAACATTTTTTTTATTATTATTTTTTTTCTTGAAGCAAACTAGATATCAATTTTCTCAGAAAAGGCATTTGGGCGCAGGCAGAATTTCTTGTAGAATTGAAAAGAGATGGGGATAAGGGACACAGAGCCACTATCTCCTATTTCAGAGAGCTATTACCTCAGTGAGAAAGAGACAGGAGGCACTGAATCTTGTGTTCCTGACAAAATAACTGAATTTGAGTGGTCTAGGTGCCAAAAGGAAGCAACATGTGACACCACTTGCTTTCCTTGCTGTACAGATTTTGTTGGTACCAGTTTGGAAAGGGAGCTCAAGAGGCACCTGAGCTCCAACCATCTCCCCTAGAGAAAGTGTCTGAACCACCCAGGGGCTAAAATCCTGAAATGTTTTGGAAATTCCTTGGATTTTTTTGTCAGAACATGTTAGTAAACTTTTCCTCCCTTCCTTCTTTCCTTC
>VXBB01003625.1:19824-44651 GCA_013399915.1 Illadopsis cleaveri | reverse complement strand
TGCTTTATTTTAGAAAATGAGGCCTTCACCCTGTTTGAAGGCCATTAAAATAGCTTGTAATAAACTGTTGATACATTGGGTGAACAAGCAATAAAATTTTGATATATGAGAAAAGCAAGCAATAAACTTTTTGATACATCAAGGGAACTTTGCTTGGATACCAGTGAGCAGCCAGTGAACTTTGAGGGAGCAAAGATGAAGTTCTCCACAGACATGCTGTGGCTCTGAGGTAGATATGAGGCTGCCACTCTATAAGCAAGTGCCCAACCTGCTGCAGGTTGCAAAATCTGTAAACTATCGGGGTCTTTGCTGTCTGTGCTGTTCTTTGCTGTCCTGGCTGCTCCTGTGAGGCTGCTTGTGCAGCCTGCTGGTCCTGCTGCTGTGGCTCTGCTCTGCTGCTGACTCACTGGAAGTACTTGGAGGGACTTCGCTGGGGATAATTTTCCCCATTGCACTCTGTGAGCCAGCACTGGACTCTTAGAGGTGGTGACCCTTTTCCTGGGCTTCTTGTATTTGTTCTTGGCGTTTTCCTGCTTTGCTATTTTATCTCTTTCTTTATGGGGGCAGGGTTGGGGGGAAGCTGAATTATCACTTTGGATTCCAACATTTATGGTCATTTGGGTTTTAATCTTGTTTTCCACTATGCTGAGAACCTACTTCCTTTCTGCAATTTTAGACTGGGACAAGACTCACCTCTTATCACCTTTAGTGGATCAGAACACGTGGAGATTCCCCCACTGCCCTGGGCAGCCTGAGCTGGGGCTGAATGGCCCTTTCCAGGAGGAATTTTCCTAAGTAGCCACCCTAAACCACCCTGGCACAGCTTGAGCTCGTTTCCCCATGTCCTGTCTCCTGTTATTCAGGAGAACAGACCAATCCCAATCTGGCTGCACCCTCCTGTCAGGGAGTTGTAGAGACCTCAGAAGGTTTCCCCTGAGCCTCCTTTTCTCCACGCTGAACTGTCCCCAGCTTCCTGAGCCACTTCTGGTGTTCCAGCCTCTNAAGGAATGTTTCTCCATTGCCTCTCTGAATATTTAGTTTGGAAAGTTAAGTTTTGAACTGCCTCTAACAACNAGCCCCTCAATGTCTTTCTTGCTGTGGGGGGCCCAGAACAGGCTCCCAAATTCACGGTGCCTCAGCAGGACCAGCACAGAGACCTGATTAATCACTGCTAATAAAAGCATTCAGCTTTCATGATAAACCCTAGGTATATCCCTTGTTTTAAATGTATTTAAACAACTTTGACTAGGAATCAGTTTAACACTGAGCACTTGCGTGTTCTGTGTTGGCACTATTCTCACAGAACAGATCATGGAAATAGTGTACCTGGGCTTTTCTGAGTGGAGGGAATTTGGGGAGAAGAATCAGTTTGCTGCTTCAGATTACCTCTGTATGAATTGTGGAGGAAGTTACCTACATTTGCTAGAGAACTATTCAGCTGTCAATGTTAAATGTAAGAATTAAAGTGGAGGAAGGGAAGAGCATGCTGGAGGAATATATAAGGTAGGCTGAGTAAAAAAGATATCCCTAGAAAAACTGATCTAAACAGTTACAGAATCATAGAATGGTTCGGGTTGGAAGGGACCTTAAAGCTCATCTCATTCCACCCCCATGCCATTGGCAGGGACACCTTCCACTATCTCAGGTTGCTCCAAGCACTGCCCAGCTTGGCCTTGGACACTTCCAGGGATGGGGCAGCCACAGCTTCTCTGGGCAGCCTGTGCCAGGCAGAGCCTGACCACCGTTAACAGGGAAGAATTTCCTCCCAATATCTAATCTAAGCCTACTCTCTGTCAGTGTGAAGCCATTCCCCCTTGTCCTGTCACACCATGTTCTTGTAAAGAGTCTCTCTCTGTCCAAGTGTCTTAAGAAAAAAAGTTGAAGCAAGCCTTGTGGATCAAGATACTGTGGCAGGGGAGAGGTAGGTTTTTACTGCAGCAGTGATTTTAGAAGAGAAAAAAAGCAAATTCTGAAATTGTTGATAAACCATTTACAAACCCACGTTTTCCCAGACATGGGATATAGAGTGGCTGATATTTGTGTTCCTTACCCACTTTACTCTGCACCATGCATTTCTTTTCTTATGCACATCACAGGCTGTGCCTACTTTTGATTAGAAGTGAGGCTGATTTACATAAACAAGGGGGGGGAAAGGCAGTGTTACATGTGCAATAAATGGGAAAACAGTGATAAGGAAATAATGGATGAAAATGCCCAGCTATTTTCTTAGGGTAAAAAACATCCTTAGAGACTAATACCTATGAGGAGCCTCACCCTTAATGTTAAGTCCTCTAAACTGGGCCAACAGACTTGAGCACATAATTTCTGCCCCTCACCAAGGGTAAAGTGAGTGCATAACACTGCAACAAATCACCAAGGGGTCTTACTAATAGTGTCATTAAAATTACAGCACATCCCTTGCCACTGTAAATGTTTGTGTATCATCCAATTGTTGGCTTCACTCTCTTCTCCTTGCCTTGTAAACTCTTCCTTAGTGGAATTGTTTATTACTACACTTAGACAGACCTTGGCAACTCCCATTGATTGTTCTCTAGGACAGCGTTAAATTTTGTCTTAGAAGCAGGTTTTTTAGCCACATATTTTATAAAGTGGTGTAATTCCAGTCTTTGCCCCAAGCCCATGTTTGATGATACCAAGATGTGTCTGGAAGAGTTTCCTCCTCAGTTCTGTGTATTTCTCATTGCCAGGGCTTTTTTCTAAATTGCAGCCATCTGTTGTGAGTCTGCACTCCATGGGTTAAAGTTTATTTTTATATTAAGACAAGCTTTCATTATGTTTTCCCTCTTTCCCCATTTCTCCTCCCCCCCACCCCCAATCTGGAACTTTAGGCTTTCTAGTTAAGCTTTTATGGTGGCCACAAACAGGTGCGTGCTTTACAGAGGGTCTCATTCTGCAGCTCCCACTGGCATCCCTGGCCTCCTGAACTCCCTTTTGCTGCCTCCTTCCCCCTCAATAATTTTTTATGAATGATAGCTTTTCATCACCCTGGGAACAGCTTGTTGGGAAAAACCACTCTTTGTGGGGTGCAGTCAAATCCTACACATTTCTCCAAGGGTTTTCTGTGAAAGGACTGGTTCTGTGTTGCAGGTATGACGTACGTGTGGACTCCCCCTCCCTGCTGGCTCCCCCACCTCCTGCTTCTGTGATTCACTGTGATAAATTTGCTTTTTAATAATGCTGGTAGACTCTCGCCACAGGTGCTTCTCAATTAAAATCCACTTTGTTTAAAAACTGAAGGCTTGTTTAACTGAGCCCCTGGGGAGAGTTGTCAGATCCCAGGGTAGGTGACACAAATAGATTGGTGACCCTCTGGGGCTGCATTGAAAATACCATATCCTGGGGTACCAGAGGGCAGCGTCACTCTGAAAACAAATCCGCACGTTTGAGAAACCCCGGGTGGAATCCCTGGGACTTGTCGTTTTCAGTGTGGGGCCTTTTTAATCCATCTTTTAGCGTTTTGTTTTGTTCCTGCTACCCTTCGCACACCCCCTACCCCCCCAAGTACTTTCACCTTCTTTCTAGTACTGATTTAGCTATTTAGAAAATACAAAGGTAAAAGGAACATTTTTTTTTTCTCCAGGAACAGTCTCTCTTTTGTAATCTAAAGATATTTGCAAAATATTAATTGGAATGGCAAAGCAGGGTGTGGAAAAAAAATTTGGAAAAAAAAAAGAAAAAGCAACTTGAAAGTGAATTACTTTTTTCTTTTTTTCTCTTATTTTCTTATTTAAAAAGAAACGAAAATGTACTTTTCAGTGATCTGATCTTTTCCCTGCCTTCTTAGCCGTGTATTTTTAGCATTTTGAACACATGTAATGTTCTCAGATACTGCTTACCAGAGCACTTTGAAATAACTATAGAGGGTGGATGGGATGACTCAGGGGACTGGTAATTGAATGCGGAGCCTTTTCACCTCCAAGTCCCCAGTTTGAATCAAACCCAAGTTGAGAGCGACCTCGTGGTTTCCCTCAGATGGGTGTTTAGTGGCCTGTCTGAAGTGAGTTGGTGGTCTCAGTCCAGCTCTTGGCAAACAGCTGCCACATCACAGCAACCACGGCCGCAGTTAGTGCCAATTATCAGCCGGGCTGGCAGCGCTGGCAGCGAGGGAAAGGATGGAATTAGCCTGTGCTGCTCCTGCTGTCAGAGGTGGTCCCTGCTGCTCTTGGAGCCCTTCAGCAGCAGCAGCAGCAGCTGGGTTTGGTGCTGTCAGCCTTGTGGGATGTGTGTTCCTGCACTCTGGGTAGATGGCAGCTTGTCCTGTTCCCAAGTGCTGAGCCGAGTCCCCATGTGGGTTTAGTTTTGCTTTGCCCTCTGCAGGTTATCAGTCCCTGGGTTCAAGGGCAGCTCCATGCATGGGGATTGGACTTTTCCCACACACACTTTGTCAGTTGGATTTGTTTTCTGACATATCTGCCAAGCATGCCAAAAATGAGATTCTTCACATTTGTGAGTTCAGAGAAGGGAATGGAACTGGGGAAAGGGTCTGGAGTACTAGGAACAGCTGAGAGAGCTGAGGGGTCTCAGCCTGGAGAAAAGGAGGCTCTAGGGGGGAGCTTGTGGCTCTCCACAACACTCTGACAGGAGGGAGCAGCCAGGGGGGTTGGGCTCTGCTCCTAGGGAGCAAGGGACAGGACAAAAGGAAATGGCCCCAAGCTGTGCCAGGGGTTGTTTAGGTTGGACATCAGGAGGAATTTCTTCACTGAAATGTGGTCAAGCACTGGCAAGGATGGCCCAGGGAGGTGATGCAGTCCCCATCCTGGGAGGTGTCCAAGGAATGGCTGGACATGGCACTCAGTGCTCTGGTCTGGGTGACAAGGTGGGGATCAGTCACCGGCTGGACTCAATGACCTTGGAGGTCTTTTCCAACCTGAATGGATCTGTGAGTCTGTGATTTCAGTTCAGATTTTGTTTGGTAACAGTAGTCACACTTGCAGTAACTCTCAGCTCCCAAAGTTTCCATACCACCCCATTATTTTGCAATCCTCTTTCTGAAGTAGTTTTTCATTTTATCTCTGAAGAAGTTTTTTGGGTTTTTTTTTCCTGAAGCTAAACTAAAATGTAGTAATTTTGAAAGTGTGAGGACAAAATAGATAATTCTTACCTTTAAAATCCCTTATAGCTGGAAAAAAAATCTTGCATAAATAGTTGTATTTTGGGAGTTTTAGAGTATAACCCTCACAGAGATTCTGAATGGTGCTTTAATGGATTCCAAAGCCCACAGAGGATCCCTCTGCTGGCAGTAAGATTTTGAGTTGATTCACAGATCTTATCTGTGGCAATCTCTTTGCAAAATCATGACAATTTTCACATGTAAAAGAAAAGTTGAAGTAAATATAATTTACTACATTTTAAGCTGTAAGATGGTTCTTTCCGAAAATGGGGAGTTAATTTTTCACACTCTAAATTTCATTCAAGGGAACAATAGTAACACAATTCTAATCAAAATACAGTGGGTTTTTTCCCAAGTACTAAACTCAGTCCCTTAGAAACCCATTTTTGATTTTTTGCCCCTAACTCTTAGTGTTAACTATGGTTTCTGTAAAAATAAACATTTCCTCAAGGTATTGGCAGCCCAAATAGAGATGCTGAAACTGAATGCAACAAGAGTGACCTTATGAGGATTTTTTACCTCTAATCTGAGACAAATGACTGAAGTGAATAGCACAAATAGAAACAATGAAAATTTTAAAGCTTTTGATTCCTGGTATTGGTAAAACACTAAGGAAGATTTTGTATAATAGGAGATCTAAATATTGCCTATTGAGGAGGGCAGGGATGCAACTTTTGGAATCTGTAGTTTAGTCTGGAGTAACATTCTGCTGCACACATCCAAGTAACTAGTTAGGATGATTCCCTCATTTCTGGTCACTCACTGATAGATGATTTGGCCAGGCTTCACTGGGAGGGGGTGGATTTGGGCTATCTTTGCAGAATATGCTTGCTTTTTATCCAGCAGGAAGACATAAGGAAGCAGGGAGAGAAGCTTTCTGGCTGGGAACAGCACTGCTGGAAATGAAGGGAAGAAGCCTTGCTCAGGGCTTCCACTTGTCTTTTGGACAAGCTCAGGAAATTAACTCCTGGAAGAGTCTACAAGGATAATCCCATGCTTGGTGTCTTGAGCAGTCCAGAAAAGAGAAAAAATATAATTGCTGTTTGCAAGTTGAGATTAGGGGGTAAATCCAAGGAGATGTTGTAAGTGATTTGCCTTGTCTGTGAAACAGACATGTCCCTCACCGGAAGCTGACGTGGCAGAGGGTTCCCTCTTCAAAGCTCAGGCAGGAGAGAGGATTGTGCATAACACTGCCCTGAAAACTTGTCTTGGAGTACATAGAGTGTTCATAGTGAAGTGCTGTAAATCTAGAGGAGATGAAGTTTTGTAGATAATGGTGGTTTTATGGAGGAGGCAACGCTTGCTTCTCACGAAGGAAGGACATGGAAGAATCTGAAGTGGAAACAGTTGGCAAGGTCAGTCTGTCTTGTTGTCTCAAGAATGCCAGGAAGGAGGCTTCCAAACAAACCGAAGCCCTGGGAGTGAGGCTATCACCGTTTCTTCCTGCTCAAATCAAATTCTTGTTCAAGGCATTTCCAAATAAGGGTGAGGAACTGAGCTCTGCAACCGCAAGATGACAGTGCGAGGCTGTTAAAACTAAGACTCCTTTTTCTTTCTACTTAAAATAATCCATGTCCAGCCAGGAATCAAAGTGCTTCTGTAACCTACCATGCTCCAAAACCGACTGACAGAAACATATACAAATCCTCCTGGAAAAATAAATGATGAGAAAAGCTTTAGCTGGAAATGCCAGAGTAAGAATGATTAGCAAGTTGCACCGTTGACTTAATGTGATTTTAATCATGGGCTAGTTGTTCATCTCAAGGCTAAAAACTCTACGATGTGTCTCTTGTGCGAGCACAAGGCACATAGAAATCACATGGCAAAAGTAGCATTTGCATAATGGTAACAGTAGAAACAAACAAAAAAAGAGAACAAGGGGCAGAATTTCCTGGCTAGTATGAATTAGCCTGAAATCAGTGGAGCTTTACTAATCCATACTTTTGAAACTCTCCCCTTCAGCTTCCCAGTGTTACAGCAGCAGTGAGCCATGGAATAGTTGTTGAGATGCCTCACTGAAGTAAAAATCAAACCACTGTGGTACTAAGGGAAAGAAGGAAAGAACAATTTTAGCATGTAAGATTAGGGCAGTGCTGTCAGGGCGGGACCAGCCTGGAGTTTGCCAGTACTTGAGCCCACTTACACTTTGTATAAACTCCTAAATATTCAGGAAACCTTTCAGTGATGTTTTGATTGCAAAAGCTATCTGGCAGCCTAAGTGTCTATACCCAACAATTAAACCAATAAATTCAGAGGCCAGTCTTTAAAGTTCAGAGCTTCCAATGCTCCCACTAGTGCATTATTCATGGGCTTGGTTTTTCCCTTTGATATCTCTCTATGGTGTGATCTATATAGCAGAAAAGAACCCACATCTGTCTGTTTACACCACCCTGGAAATTCCTGTGGGCAACCAAAAAAGTCAACCACAAATAACTGTTGGGCTACCAACAAACATAGTATCTGGAGTGCCTCCACCCACCTGCCACCAGGCAGACTTCTAAGTCTCATTTGAAATGGGAAAAGTCAGATCAGGGTGGGAGGGAGAAGTAGAGGGAGGGCTGGGGGAAAAAACTAGATTGAAAGACTAACCTGAAATTAGCAGAACTAGGATTTTTGCTTTTTTTTTTACATGGAGTAGGTCACATGTGGACCCCGAGCTGAGCAGCCCTGCATGGCACAGTGGATGTCCTTCAGTCAGATCCTTTGACTCATCGTTGGGTTGGGGACTGAGCCCATTTGTGCTAAAAGGGGACAGGTTCTTCTGAGCTGTGTCTTGAGGAAAGGTAAACAGAAAACATCATGTAAACCATTTGGAAAATTCATGAAAGATTCTCCAATAGGATGCTGGAAAAGGCTATAAATTCCTGTTTTGCTTGAGCCACTGGGGACTCTGGTCATTCTCACTTTAGCTGCAGGGTCTCTTTACATTGTTGTGGGTCTTATTGGAGAGAGTTACAATTTCCACTGGCTTGAAAAGATTCCCAAAGCTTCCAGTGATGACTTCCTTACCAAGGCTTTTGCTCACCCAGATATTTTCATGTGCCTGAACTAAAGCATTTGGGTAGTGTTCTCAAAATCAATGGATGTAGTTACATGCTTAAAAGTAGGCACGTGGTTGGATCTCATCCCGTGATCCTTTAATTCTTGAGAAGTATGGAAAAGACTCTGATTTATTAACCTGATCCTACATGATACTACTTGATTTGCAGTGTTCAGAGAGCTTTTATTGTTATTTACCTCACACTAATATTCAATCATTTGGATGTTTCACTTAATTTATGACTAAAAAGGTAAAGTCATGGTGGAGATGCTATGAGGATTTCATTGTCCATAAATAACTTTTCAGTCAGGTGTTACTTCTATTTCTGAGGATTTAATTCTTGGTGAGGTAATTTCTCCCTGATGCACATCATCCCATGTGCTGGAGTGTACCACACTGATGTTGACTCTCCTGCTTAGAAGTTTGTTAGTCTCATGGCTTTTATTTCCTGAATCTGGGGAGCAGTTTTTCCCCTTCCAGTTGTGTTCAGTTTTCTGAGAAAGGGGCGCCTCTTTGACTTGTCCCAGCTTTCTCCCTTGTTCTGTTTATCCTTACTGCAGAAGATGGCCACGACTCCTCCATTTCGTGCAAATTAGAGGTAGTGCTAGGGTCCCTGGCAGGTTCCCAATACAGGTCTCAGATGACTTAAATGCTTCCCATGGGTACATTGACACATTATTGAGCAATTACATTCTCTTGTGGCAGTCATCTGTGGAATAAGTAAACTGCCTCTGTGAGCCCCACGGTGATATCATGCACCATAAATGCATGCTTGGCCTCCATTGTGTCAACAATCCCTCACGTTCTCAAAGGCAGAAATGCCAGTGTAATTCTCAAACTGCACTGACTAATAAACAGGTTAGTTTTATTACTTGTTTCTACCTTGAAAGGCAAGATTAAATTTAATTTATAAGGCTACCATAAAAGAAGGCATATGGGTAAGCATAAAGCGATTATTTGTTTATTCACTGTATATTTATTAATTTGGGATTTGGGGAGTGAAAATGGAGGCCCGCAGAAGAGAGTAACTTACATTTAGATCTTATTTTTTTCTTCTGGCTATGGGAAGGTTGGTCATGAAGATCATTTTCTCATCAACAACTTTGGCAAGACTATGACACATTAGTGATCACTCCCAGATCTGCTTGCACAAGCAGAGTATTTGTGCAACAAGATGTCAAGTAACGCTCTCCTGAAAATTAGGAGATCTTTGATTACACAGTGTAATGTAAAGTTAATGGTGTAATAAGTCGGTTTTTTCCCCCTCCCTTCAAAAAACATGAGTCTAAATGTTTGGTAAAACTTTGAAAACTCCCAAGGACAGAGTGTGACTAAAAAGGTGACATAACTGCTTGTGTAGTCATTAATAGCATGCATTAGTTAACATTAATGAGATAATCTGTTCTTTGGTGCTTTCTTCTGCCTTTGTGTGTCATTCAGTGATGTGTGGTTGAGGCTGATCACTCTCAGCCCAGCACGCAGGGTGTTTGGGGTCCCTGCACACACAGCTGGAGCATGTCCAGCTCTCACTCACAATCACCTCCAAGTCTTCCACCAAGGGCTGCTCTGGATGACACTGTCCTCAGATAAATTTTATGTCCACCAGGTGTGTTGAGACCTCTGAAAGAGAGAAGTCCATCACTCCTGCCTGAATCACCCTAAAGGTGGATGCGGCAGCACAAGGTGTCCTACATATGAGGCCAGTGGGATTTTTTCCTGTGGATCTTTGTTGTGGCTGGAGGCAGAGCACAGATCCCAGTGTGCTTTTCAGGGTTGTACAGTATTATTCAGTCTGGTTGAATGACTACCCTCTGCTTTGTCATCAGAGAATATTTATGACCGTCGAAGGAAGGCTGAGTTCCTGGAGACGGGATAAGGCATGGCTTTCTGCTGCCAGACAGAGAGTTCCTTTCCGTGGTCACACCAATGTTTTTTCATACTCCCACGGACACCACAACTTTTTTGGATAAGGAAGAAGATGATGGAACACAGATGAGGGAAAGAAATGGCCTCAGAGAACTTGGATACGTGGGGGTATTTTTACCCTTTGGGGTTTTTTCTTCCTGAATTTCAATGAGTGACTTATTGGAAACTTCTTTGGGTTTGAAGTGTTTTTTTTCTTGTTCCACACACACTAAACTGTTTTGGGTTGTTTTGTTTGTCTTTGTTTATAATGCAGCTGAGATAGGGTGACTTGATATTTTTAAAATAGAAAACTGATGCCTTCTGAGGGAATAGGGGGAAAAGAGGAGAACTTTACTAGCTGAAAACACGGGTCATACAAGGGCAACTTTTTACTGTGAAGGTTGTGCTGGATATGGGGGGGAGGAACTGATGAAAGCTGGTATGGAGGCAGGAGTAATGCTGCTTTTCCTTGGGTGCCAAATCCACTGCTGGTTCTCCAAATGCCAGATCCCAAGGGTCCCTGCACCACAGCCACATACCTCTATTTATTTATTAACTGGTTTTTTCCCTCTTTCTTTTAAAGCAAATTCTAAATTAAACTTTTCCAACCCGTGGCATTAGAAACTATCAATGCCAAGCAGGTGCCTTCAATTTCACTCACTGACATCCTGCTATCCCCTAACACTCCATAAAAACAAACCTAAGACAAAAAAATTATCTTGTCTTGCTGCTGAGATAAATGAATGGGATTACAGATCCAGTTTTAGAGTTGCTAAAATGCAGAACCCTCACAGAAAATGCTCAGCATCTTGTCCCTTCTTGTTTTAATCATTGCCAAAGCCTATGAGGCACTGGGAGTTTAGGAGTATCTTCTGGAGCCTGTTACCTGCTGGAGGCTGCCCAGCACACCCTGAGGTGACAGCAGGTTTTCAGAGAAAGAAATTGTCAGCGAGTTGTCCAGTATGTGGTGGAACAGGAGTGTAATCTGTCAGTGACAGAGTGTCTTCCAGGGATTAGCAATCAAATGAACAGCATGAGTCTCCACAAGAGGCCTCTCCACTTGATGCCTGTTGAGAAAAGCACAGTGCTGTTTTGTGCAATTAAATTAATGAATAGTATAAGGTATTCTACTTTTTCAAAACCATCACCCTTGGGATAATTTACTAGTCTGAAAGGAATATTTCCTTGTCATTTCTATGTCTATATTAAAGATATTATGCATATGCTAATATTGGCAAGCGATCACTTTAGGGTAAGTCTCTTTGATGGTAATCCTCTTTTCCTTCTCTGCTGTCACTGCCATTCCAAAGCTTCTGGAATTTTCTATGGGAACTATTCCAGCTGGAGACAGGGATTAGAAATTAATGAAATAAATTCTGTTGTTCTGAGATTTCTGAATGACATGTTTGCACTGGTGCTGATGGGTTCAAACACAAATCTGGATATGCTTTGCTGGCTCCTGCAGGTAGACTGAGATAGAGGGAGAAAGTGGCTTTGGTTTTATATATCTATAATCACCTAATTTTGTTTTTGTTGTTCTGAAATAGTTAAGGTTTTATGTATTTTGAGAAGTTTAGCAAAGGTACACTTTGTGCAGATGCACTTCAAACATCACCAGATGAGCGCCAGGAAATAATGTTGGACAGGGTTCTGTTACAGTCATCCTTTCTACCACTTCCTCTCAAACTGACATAAACAGATGCATGTTTTTATGTCCTTTCCCTTGGGAAAGGGAGAACTCTGAGCTCAAGTGATCAATATGTGGCTTTTCCGTGGTTACTTGGGAAACTTCATCCCTGAAATCCTTTTTAATCACAAGTTATCTCGCATCCTTTGACAGGATCCTGCTTTTTTGTTTTTCATCTTCTGTAGGTTATAGAATCTGGCTAAAAGGAACAAATCTGGACGAGGTGGTTTATGCAACAATAAAAACAGGTATGTGTTTATGAAAACTAAGGAGTTTTAAAAAGGGAAATAATTGCTGTTTTTAAAATAGTCATTAATTTTAGATTTTAGATGTAGTGTAGACTTCCATATTCATTTACTGCTCCTTGCAAACATTTGTCATGTCTTATTTTTTTTCTTCAGCATTTTTAGCAGATTTATGGAAGCTGGATTTAATGGCTTCTGCATACCATGATTTCTCTTCACTTAGGAAGGCCCTGAGTGAGGCAGTCCTGTGTGAGCATGAGGTGCAGTGGCTATTTTGTTGTGATCAGTGCCAAGACATGCTGGTGTGCAATTCCTGGATTGTATTTATGATCATTTTGCAGCTGTGGTCAAATCACATCTGAGAGGTTTTGGAGGGCACACGTCTGGTGTTTGTTTCCCAATGACATTCAGTAACAAGTGCTAAAGTTGTATTTTTCTGAATCCCTCCCATAATAGTCTTTCAGTTTCCACGTTCTCAACTGTCCAAATAAAAGGTGAAGGCTTTGGGTTTGTCTTCTCTGAAACTGAAGCTCTGCAAAAATACACTTGCAAATGTCCCTCCAGGAGCAGCAGCAACTCGTTCTTACAGCTGGAGCTGCTGGGCACCAGGTGAGCATGGGCCTCCCAGACTGGATTTGAAAAGGGGTTCCTGAGCCACAGCCTCCTTCTAGATACTAATGGATGGGTGAGACTTCGCCCACCATGCTGCCAGATTTGCAGATTTGGCAAATAAATTGTGAGGCAGATTGTTCAGAGGGCTGGGAGGAGGTGGGAGGTCTGTGGGGTTGTGTTCACAGGACAGGAGAGAGATGGGATGTCAGTGCTCTGTGTCTGGCAGCTGTGCTGGCTCCTGACCCTTCTCCCAGCTTTGGGGAGGGCTTAGGACTTTTAAGGCCAAACATGGGGGTTGTTGGAGGTGAGAGATGGTGTTTTCTAATGGTATTGAGAGCAATTTTAACAAAGCTGGATGAGGGCAAGTACTATTACAGGTACAAAATAATAGCAGTAATCAAAAGGCACAATAGCCCTGTGGTGCACACAATGGAGATGAATTGGGAGTTCTTGGATCAGTTTTTGACTTTGCCACAGACCTCCTGTGTTACTTTCAGGCAGTCACTTAATCTCTGCATCCACCATCTGTGAAGCAGCCAGGCTTGGAAAAGTTTGTGTCTCTGAAGGCATGTATCTAATTCAGCTGTTATTATCGAAGTTAAATATTAAAGAACTGTTATCATAGGATAAAACCATGCCACACCATTTTCACTGTGAACTTTGTTCTTTTGCTATTACGTTGTTTTTCAGGAAAAACCATGTTTTCACTGCACAAAAGTATGTTAGGCAGAAGTCCATGATGCGTGTTGTGTGAGCTAGACTTGTAGATTTGATGTCTGACACTAAAATAAGAGATGCATATTAAAAGCCACTAGGAGGACTTCAGGGCTGATTGTTCAATAAACTGAAGCACAAGTCTGGGCGTTGAAAGTAAACAAATAATATAAGACATTGTAGAGATCAGCCTTCCAAAGCTGTTTGGAAATTTTGTAGCAGGCACATAACTTGTGTCTAACTGTAGGCACTCCCCATCCCCTTGGTGACAGGCGTGCTGCTCTGAATTCGTTGTTCAAAATTCCATTAATGTTCTGTGTCAGACAAGGAAATAACTTAGGTAAGATCAATTTTCAAACATGTTTCTTCAGGAAGGTACTAAAGAGCAATCCTGAAAAATATCTACTGGAATGGAAAAATTCTGATCTTTGGGAAAATAAGGGAACTGCTGTGGGAGAGGAAAAATGTCCTCCAATACATTTGGAGGACAGGTGAGTTTTTTTGCCCAACTGTGCAACCTTCAAGTCTGTCTTTGAAAGTGCATGGTCAGTTTATGAGGACGTGCTTTCAGTTTTAGGAAGCACTGATAAATGTCAAAAATATTTGCATTCTTCACGTAATGGAACATGGAAGCTTCCTGTGACAATCAGCAATTTGTCCATGTGAGGGAGAGGATGAATGGAGACTTTTGAGAAAAGTCTCAAACCAAGTCAGTTTGGGCTCAATTGCGTTTTTCAGTATTCATTGATACTGTATGAGGTGGTAATTACCTAGCTGAGGTCTGGAGTAGTGTAACTCCCCAGATGTAGACATCTATGACACTCCCATACACCCAAACTGGCAGGGATTTGGGCAGCGTGGGGCCATCCATGTGCTGTTTAAAACCAGCAGTTCCCCCAGTCCCACCCTGCAGTGTCTTTGTTCTAGCTGATGAGAAGCTTTACAGCATAAAGGCAGCTTCTGAGGGATGGAACCCTGAGAGCCACATCGTTTCTCACCCCTCCAGCCCCAGACAGAGTGTAATAATGACCCACGCGTTTTTACAGAATTTCAAATGTTTCACCTATGTTGTGGCTTCATTGCCACATGCACTGATGTGTCATCCCTGAAACCTTTCTGTTAAGTATCTTGTCTCAGCTATCTCAATTTGCTCTCTAGGATATTTTTGGGATGAAGGGTTCCTTGGAAAAAGGAATCACCTTTTTTTTTCCCCACTGAGTATTTAAAATGATTCACAGACTGTTTCAAATTGATTTTGAACCACTCCAGAACAATGTTTTGAGCAGCTTTTGCTCCAAGATCTATAAGGTAGGCCATGTTCCAGAAGCTCCCAAAAGCATGCCTGGAGCCTCCCAATCAGGGAAGTATTCAGCTGGAAAACCTTTCACTTTTAGTGGAAAAAAAAAAAATCACCCATATTCTTTGGATGGCCTTTTGTAATGCAGTGACTGTTACAAATCTCAAAACCAGAGAGCTCCTCCAGCTTCTGAAACAGCTGTTCTGAACATCTGCCTGGATGTGCTCTTGGATGGCTTGGGACAGCCATCACAAAGCAGAGCCTTGCTCTGAGGCACCTCCATATCCCTGCCTTGTCTGCTAGCACTGATGGGGCTGGTGATGTCTTTTACCTTCCCTGAATTAGTCATGATCTTTACTGCAGTAGCATCTTCAGCAACATCTGCTGTGTTCCTTCTGGTGGCAGAGGTTGTATTTTTTGTTACTGGGCTTAAATCAGCATATCTGGCTGCGGTTTGTATGATTCTGTGTAAACTTGAGTCTTTGGAGTCTAAAATGCTTGGGATGTCTTTTCTTTCTTCCAGTGAAATTGTCAGGAAGAAAACACTGTTCAAAAGGAGACACAATTTAAATGTATGGCTTCAGCTGAGGTCTGCTGCACTGCAGGTTTTCATGTGGAGTTGCACAGACATAGACTGTCAGCCACATAGAGCCCTGCAACAAGTTAGACATGGGCACTGAGGCATCTCCTGCAGGAATCCCATTCCAGGAGAAGCTTGATTTGTGCAGGAACCTCCCAAAGAAGTAGCAAAGTCACAGCTTGTAAGGGCCTGCTAGACTTTATCTGGTGGTAGTGTAATAGGCTTTGGAAATGTGTATTATAATGGAGCATGTGTGATCAAGTAGGTCCTTTCTACCTGTTTTCCCTTATACGTGTGCTGACCCTTATGTGCTGAACCACATGACACTTAATCCACACTATCAAGCAGAAGGCTTAATTTTAAATTACTCATTTGAAGATCAAACAAATTTTGTGCCTGATAGTGTCTCTGACAGAGAAAGGTCACAGAATAATTTAATTAAAAAGCTAAAGCAAAGCACTAGTAATATGTGATATCTCACCAAACCCACAGTGGTCTCCCTTGCAGCTGTTGGATTTGCAAAAAAATTTAAAGCCATAGAATAATGGATTAAGGATGCTTTCCAGCCTGAAAGCTTTAGGTAATACACTAGCAAAATAGGATTCTTAATAGGAATATCGTGAGGAGCATCATAATTTAGAAACCTAGCCAGCAAGCATTGGATTAATCTATTTTTGTTGTTATCATTGCAGGCTGGCAGTACTTCTCTCCAGATGTACCATTTGGCACATTAAGCAATTCTTTTCTTAGAAGGGGAACCTATGGTTTTGCCATGTAATGCAAAACACCAATGGAATCACTACATAAGCAAAATGCCAGTAATGGTACAGTGGTCCAGCCACAAACATTGGTATGTTAATTTTGTTTTATTTTTCCTAGTGTGTCATCTGTAGTACTGTATCAGGACTATGGCTGGACCATAGTATCAGATTTTAAAGTATGTTTTCAGCAAGAGATTTAAGCTAGGAAACTAATGTTAGGGGGTGTTTTTTCTACTTAATATGGATGTAACTATAATTTCAGCTTGATTTTTGAGACCAGGCCAAGTTTTCCCCTCAATTATGTCTGTTCTATCATCCAGTTTTTGATAATACTACTCTGATATATTGGAAAGCAAGTAGTTTACACTAAGACTGTATCTTATGTATGCCATTGCTTCCTCAGACTAGCTAAGACTAAGACTAGGCCTTAATTTTTTTTCAGTTAATTTGTAAGAAGATTAGTTAAATTACAGCACATGCAGTTTCTTTGTGGAAAGCAGTGCCTGGCCTCTCCATCTGTGCTGCCTTAGTTGCCTCTAATGGATCACCCCCAATCCTTGCAGGGGCAGCAGCAATCCCCTCTCAGCTGTGTCTCCTCTGGAGGCTGGGCAGCCCCAGCTCCCTCAGTCTTTCCATTTCCAGGGAGATGTTCCAGTCCTCTCATCACCTCCCTCACCCTCCATTGGACCTGCTCCAGGAGCTCCAGGTCTTTCCTGTCCTGAGGAGCCCTGAACTCTCCTGGGTGTGCATGAGGTAATAAGTTCCCCAGCTGTTTCTTGTAAAGACCTGAGAACTGGCCATTGGGAAGCTTTCTCCAGATGCTCCTTTAGAGACTCAGGATGGTAAGAAAGGATGTTTCACCTCACGCAAATGATAACATTGTTGTAATTTCCTTGTCTTGCAGGTGTAGGACAGCAAAGAAGCAGGGATGTTCTTCACGTCCCTCTGCCACTGTGCATTGACTCTTAATGTGTATTACAGAGTTTCTTCCCACCAACAGGCCTACCCTTTCCCCTGTCTGAAGCTTCCTATGGGATGAGCAGCAGGACAACTGCCTTCCTCCTAGCCTTGTGGCCAAGGGAGGAAAAGCAGGCTGGCCAGGCAAATCCCATGTGTTTCCTTGGCAGGGCTGGTGTTTGCACCAGGGAAAGACTGTCAGCTTGGGGTAGAGCTGTGACATACTGCTCTGCCTGACTGCCCAGCCTGAACCCTGTCTAGGGTTCTCTGGGATTTTTCTGTTTGTCACAACAAATATCCTGTGATTCAAGCTGTGTGTAAGTGGTGTCGTACTCTGCTCAGTAGAGTTTCAGTAGATAGCAGGTTTCTTTCTAGTTAATATGGCAGGTGTTTAGTTTTTTCCCTGCCATTCACCAGAAATCTCACCTTTATTCCTCCCATGTTTAATAAGTCAGTTCTGGCTTTTGGCTGTCCATGCAGTCAGAAAATGACACTTTCTGATTACTCTCCCCTGCCTAAAATAAGTGAAAAAGCAACAGTGAAAAAAAGAGTGATTTCTCTCCAAGTTTCTAATTAAATAGGGTTGTGTAGCCTTTCCAGTTTGATTAACTCTGTAATAATGACCTGGTGAGGCAGGGAAGTTATTTTTCTTTGGGTTTTTTCTGTCCCATGAATGCTGGGAAAGAATGAAAAGAAGGTACTTAGTTGTGAGAACACTTTCCCTCTCCTGTTGGTACAACTCCTAAAATCTGGCCATGTTTAAACCCCTGTGAAGAGCAAAATTTCATTATTTCTCTTCTAGAGGATTTCTGCAAAGAAGCTAATCCTTGATCCTGCTCAGCCACAGGAGGGAAGAAGACAGTGTTAATGCTGTGCCCTGTTTTGTTTTTTCTTATTTCTTTTCTTTTTCTTTTTATTTCTCTTTGAAGCAAACCACCCAGGGCAAAACATGGTTGTGAAGGTTTGCAGCTACCCTTGGAGCTGAAGTGGAGAGAGCCACTGCAGTCATGCTGTGAGCTCAGCCACGTGGGTCCAGCATTGAGGGGGAAAGGGATGTACCTTCAAGGTAAACTACATTTTAAAAAGTTACTAGCTAAATGTTTCACTGTGTATTTAGTTTTTTCCCACTCCGATTTGTGTTGCAGGAAGTGATCCTCTGCTACCTGTTGGGGGATTGAGGTAGACTATGAGATTACCACAGGAAGTGTTTCTTCTTTAGGGCAAATATGTTAAAGTTTGAATTGCTATGTGGATGTAACTCGCAGCACTGGCACTGCTTTACCCGCTATATTATGATTAGTTGTCCAGGAAAGAAACATGGATTAGGCAATCAACCTGTGCCCTGTGGCACACCAGCTGCTCTTCATGTTTGCTGTATTTTCATAATAACTGAACTTAACATATTCTCCATTCCAAAGTTCATTCCATTTCTTAGTACTTTTCAGTCAGAGGTGGCTTTTCACACCTGGCTGTCATCCAAATAGCATGTCAAAAGCATTTTTGAGGAAACTTGAAGTTTTAGAGTGTTAATAAAGTGCTGCCTGCTAAAATAAAGTCAGATTGGTTTCAGTGTAATGTAAAAGAGTAGGTAAATAGTAAATACTGAAATGTCAAAACAAATACAGATAATTTAAAAATATCACCCTGTGCTCAAGGTATGTTAGTGACATTTCATGACCTATTTTACTATTTTTCACTTAAAAATTACGCACTTCCATATGCCGAGTATGTCAAGCTTCCCTTCTACTGCTGCTGCTCATGTATTAGAGGATTCTTTTCTAGTTATACAAAATCATGTTATGTTCTTTTCCTTCAAAATCTTCCTTGAACCTGTACCTCAAGAATGCCTACAAATGCAGTTCTGTCTACAGCTTGTTGCAGGTACTTTTACAAAGCTGCTCTTTGTCCCTGTGTGCCTTTTGTCTTTTGACTGCCTGCCTGAATCTGCATCTTCTCTCTTAACCTCTTTATTTGGGAGTTCTCTGAGGCGAGAGCCTCATACTGCACCTAGATAATGCTCACAATAATACTTCCTCTCAATACATCCAACAGCACATGGTTTTTCCTGAGAAGAGTGAGAGCTTTCCTTAAGAGAGGAGTTAGGTTGGTCTTTTATGAGATTAGTCTTCTAGCTTAGTTATTGACTTGGTATGTTATTAGAGCTTTGGCATCAAACCACTGCTCCCTTTATGTAAGTTTTCACCTAGAAAGGAGTGTCAAGCTCATTGGTAGGACACACCTGCAAGGTCTCCCCTTTGCCTCACACCTGTCCACACGTCTTTGTCCAAAAAACCTCGAGGCTGTTGCACCATGTGCAAAATGTGGTTGTTGCAGGCTTGTTCTCCTTAGTTCTGTTGTGTCATGAATGGCCATGTTGTGGAGATTGAGAGGAGAATGATTCTGGTGCTGATTCCTGACCCACTGAGATCCAGTGGGTACATTTTCATTTGATTCACACGATCCACTGACTAGTATTATGGTGGTATGTTGTTGTTTTCCAGGAAACAGGAGGAAGGAGAAGAGAAAGACTGGGAGAAGTGGTTGGACTCAAGGGTCATAAGGGTTTTTTCCAACCTAAATGGTTCCCTTTAGTGAAACCTTGAAAGGCTTTTCATGTATTAGCAAAGAAACTGGGCTCCAACACCACCAAGACAACTTTTAGCACTTTTTTTAAGGTGTCTTGAAGCACATGTAAAATTCAACTTCATGTCAGTTTTAATATGCTTTTATACTACTAGACTCCACTTTAAGTCAAAAGTAACTCTTGGGTGAAGTTGAATTTAATGTACAGAATAGCATTATGTCATCACATAGGAAAGTGCTGCTTAACCACCAAAATATATTTAAAATACTTTTCTGAGTAGATTTGTTGCTAATTATACTATATAAATTTAAGAGTGGAAATTTGGTTTCTCCATCATCATGGCTTGCATGTCTAGTATTTTGCGCTGAGCTTTGGAGTGCAGCTGAAGTGCAGCTCTCCCTGGAAATCTGTTTTTGATCTAACCCCATTTGCTAGTTAAACATTTCAAATGGAATATACTGAGCAAGAAAAAGAGGGCTACTTTGTTTGGGGTATTCTATAGGCAGAAGATTGCCTGAGGACTTCCTTATTGACTATACCTTATCTTGCTGAGTATCCAGTAACAGATCAAATTGGAGTGTAGGTACCTCAAGCTCTGTTTAATTTCCTTTTTCTTTTTTTTTTTTTTTTTTTCATCTCCAACTACATGAATTAGAGCTATAAAGATGTTGGTCTAAGTCACAAGAGTTTTGGAGACCGGAAATACTTGATTTCAGTAGTTGAATTTAAAGTTATCTGAAGGTAAATATCTCTTATCTAGAAGGTGTGTAAATTGTGTATTCATCTGATTTCCTTTCCTTACTGGTTATCAATTTCCTTTGGTGAGTGGTTCATTTGGCTTCCTAAGCAGAACTAGACAAACTCCTAAATCACTCCATGCTTTCAGTGAGCTGTGTCACCTTTCTTTTTTATTTTCTTTTATCATTCTTTTCATGCTTCTGGAACAATTGAGCTGAAGTATTGTGAAAGACTTCCTATCATCCTTCTGTGTGCCTGTCTCAAACTTCATACCTTAAAATTCGGTGTGTTTGATATTCAGCTCTCTAATGCTGCCTGCATGGAGGGGTTGGGATTTCTAACATGACTGCAAACATTGCCTTTCCAATGATACGTTGTGTTGGATTAAAAGGTGCAAACAATGGAATTGTGAATACTGGAATTATGTGCCCATACCAGTCTGGGGACCTGTAACCTGCTGCTGGAAATTCTTATTCAGGTTTCCCAAAGATAATAATACCTTGCTGGAATTCTCTGATAAATGGCTATTGTGTGTTGCTAAACAGTTTGTGTAGAGTCCAAAGCTAAGTTCCAATGATAATCCCAGTTTTCAAAAAAGGGTGTGTGATGGATACTGTAATTGTATGGGCTTTTTTGCAAGTACCATATGTGGATATTTGTTCTAATTCCAAGTAATTACAGCAATAAATGCCATCAATACATTAGTTAATTCAATGCTTTCTACTCTGAGAAGCCATTCTGAAAAAAATTCACCTTTCCTCCATACCATTATCACTCCATAACACACCATTATCAGCAAATACCTGATAATATATCCCTATATGCTTGCTGTTGTGAAAGAATTTGATATTTATACTTTTACTGCTGCAATAATTGCCAGAGTGTGTAGCTGTCTCAGTTTTTGAATATGTCTTGGCATTTTTAACTATTTTGCTATTGTGGATGCAAATTCTGCCTTTAACTTAGCATTGTTCTGCTTTATGGGAAACCGGGAGTTGAAAGCAGGGTTTGACTCCTGGAATTTCTGTTCCCAGTAGCGCCATGTAGGCAAAATGAAAACCAGCTTGACTCCTGTCAGTGTCCAGGTGAGCTTTTCTCAGCTTGGCAACACATAAGTACCATGTTGCACAACAGATTGGTATGAGGAAGGATTGACGCACTAATGTCTCTAGGTTGACTGTACACTTTATGATCATACAATTAAAAATGTTTTTTTAAAAAAGAATATTCTTTCAGAAGAGCTAACTGGATCTTCTTACAATCCCTACCTGGTCTCTGCATGTGCAAACCTGATGGTTCTGCATTTACCCCAGCAAGTCCTGTGTGGAGACACTTGTTTTCATCACAGCTCTTGATGTCCTTCCAGAGCTGTTAAATTAAGAGGTTGGCATGCCCTCCTTTGAACACCCAAGTGAGAGACGGAGGAAGGAGGTGGAAGTTTGGTACCATCCACATACGTTTCAAATCATTTAAAAGCAAATTTGGAGGGATTATAGCAGCAAAGAATGTAGGTGCAGTCTTGAAGTCATGTGAAAATACCACTGCTTTATACATCTCTCTTAAAACTCTGACCATGCTGATGTATTAATTTATTGGCTGAGAAGCTTTGAAAAACCTGAAATTTCATGTCAGCTAAATGAAAAAATGGGGTCTGTCCTCTGGTTCTGTGGCCTTTTGTGCTATTTTTTCTACATGGTGTTAGGGATGGTCTCCGCTGCTGCGTGACCTTCCTGAGTAGGAATATTGGTACACTTCCAGTTAGGCTGAGGTAGTGATTCACTTTTTGGTGGCATTTGTGCAGTCTCCCCTGCCAAAGTTGTGCAGCTGCTTTGTATTTCATCTCGGGAGTAGCGTTTCCTTGAAACCAGTCTTCAGGAATCCAGTGTATAACTTGGAGAGGGGGAGGGCGTCCTCAATTTCATTAAAATTATATCCAGGACTTCTGTGGAGGAAAAGGCTTGGAGAAAGGGAAGAAGCCAGCGTGCTATTAATGAAAACATTAGATTCCTTGCAGAACACCACTTTCCTTGCAAGGCAAACCCCAAAAAGAGGAAGAAGTAGTTCTTGGGTTTCTGATTTCTGTGGCCCTTTGAGCTGATTTGCAGCAGTGATAAAAGGTGCCAATATCTTTGTATTGTTTGGCAGAGAAAAGATTACCTTGTAACTCATCTTGTCTGGCTATGGCCTGGCACTGGATCATGACCAGGTTGATGGCAGCCTGACAGTTTTAAAAGAATATGTTGGCATTTTATGAAAAGGGAAGTTATTACACTTGAAAGGAAGTGAAAACAAAACCAGAAAACCTTCGCTTGTCAGTTTTATGGCAGAGAGGCTGTAAAAATTCTGGCATGTTACTTCAGCCAATCCCTCCAACAAATTAGTGAACTAAATTGATTACAAAATCAAAGATGGATTTACATAAGCATTTGTGTTTTAGTTACCCTGCTCTTACACTGTGTCTGACACTCAAAAGAGTCAACCCCGTGCCCCTTACAGTTAAAATTAGTTTATGGCCTAAATTTAGATGTGTAGCAGTAAGAAGGGAGCATAGAAAGAAAAGAAGAGCATGGGAATGGATGAGACCTCCTGGGTCACTGGCTCCAGTCCTTCTCAGTCTCAGGGAACCACATTGTCTTACCCTCTTTCAGCCTGTATTATGGTCTTCTGACATACTGTTAGATGATACAAAAGATGGGGAGTTAAATTTACAGATTTGTCCCAGTTCAGTGTAGTTTTTGTCTGTCTCTGTTAACTGCAGGATTGGACCCACGCTGAGGCTTATCACAAGTGTCTGCTGGTGGGCTCTGTTTTACAGCAGGAGACGTGCCAGGGAACTGGGGGCTGTGGAGACAAAGGCAACAGCATTAGTGAGCAAAGTGTGAAGAGCAAGGAGGATTCAGGGTAGCTCTTCCAGCAACCAGGAGAGGAGGCATGAACTTGGAAAATAATGTTTCCAAACGTTATCATTTCTCTTTCTTTTCCCAAACTGCAGTCAGAGGAGTGAAGCAGATCCCTTTGCCCAGGGAAAGCCTAATCTGCAGTGCAGCCTGGGGTGTGCCAAGGAGGTTTGGATGCTGTGGACAGGCCAAACTGATGCCTGAGGAGCCACATGCTGTGCCAGCTGGGTGGCATTCCATTCCCCTGCTAGCTCAATTATTCCTATGTTGTGCACTATAGGTCCCTGGAAAATCTTTCTCATGCCATCCTTCAAAACCCTTCCTCGAACATCGTCATGCTCATGGGGGAGTTCAGTGTATAAGTGAGGCCTCAAAGAAGGCTTGCTTGGCCAGTGCCATGGCCTCGAAAGCAGCTTTGAATTGTTTTGCTTTGTCAGTCAGAACTGTAAACTGCAACTGTGTGACTTTAGCTCCAGAGAGGGCTGCATGGAGTTCCTAGCATTATAGCATGTTTTTAGTCAGGCGACGTAGCCAAAGAAAACGATGAAACCAGACTTCTTCTTGTGGTCAGAAAGAAACAATTTGTTTTGATTGAAGGCTCGGTGCTGTGGAGAGGCCTAGAGTTCTGAGCAGCTGCACAGGAATGACAATGATACTGGTAGGCTGGTGGTTGCCAACACAACTTACCTCTGCCACAACTGAACCTATGGAACGATGAGGGGCTGGAGAGCTGAGAGCAAGGCTTGGAGCTGAGAGACACAGGGAGAGTTGTCACTGAGCTGGAGAGCTGAGAGACACAGGGAGAGTTGTCACGGAGCTGGAGAGCTGAGAGCGAGGCTTGGAGCTGAGAGACACAGTTGTCACTTCTGGCAAGAGGGAGGTCTTGGCCACAGTGATCTGCTTTTCTTACTGCTGATCAGGATTTTTGTGTACTGAACGCAATTGCCTGAGCAGATGCAAAAAATCTGGGAGTAGTTTTCTACAGGAGTTCTGGCTCCTGTCTTGGGAAGAAGCATCCTGATGGCAGGAGCTTTGGGACAGTAACACGTGCTGTTGCACCTGCCTGTGGCCAGAGAATATATCACTTATGGCTCCATCCCTAGAGTGCCTGTATCTTCTGGGCCATGCAGCCTTGTGTTCTGAGGCTTGCAGCTTTTTTTCTTCTTCAGATCAATGCAATTCTTGCCCCACCATGGTTATTCAACCCAAGTAGGTCCAATGTATCCTGTTCAGATAAAACTGAACAAATTGAAAATTTGAAAACATTTTCTTTAGATGCTGAAAACAAAGTCAATTGGGTTTGGGATTGAACTCAATATAGGAAATATGGTTTTGGTATGCTCAGATTCCTTAAATGACTTTAGACCAAGTGACTCCTCATAGAATGTAACTCCCAAACAGGTTTCTCCATGAGATAAGAATTAAAACCTCCCTTTTCTGAGGTTTCCAAGAGGTTTCAGTCTTGTGCAAGTATAGTGGGAAGATCTAATTACTTAATAATTATTACTTATATTAATTAATTATTACCCGTATTACTTATTCATTGTTTTTTTCCTGAAAAATGTTTTGTCTTGACAGCATGTCTGAGAAAGATGAGCTCAGATTTAGAGTCTAAATTTCATCTTGAGGACATTAGATGCTTATGGTCAGACTTTGCACTTTATTGTGGATTTGTTGAG
>VXBB01003625.1:0-19802 GCA_013399915.1 Illadopsis cleaveri | reverse complement strand
ACATTCTATTGTGGTGATACTTTCGTCCTCCAAATAATACCACGAGTTGTATGTTTCAAGATGTAGTTTGTGTACACATATTCTCACACCATGGGAATTCAGCATTGTATCCTCACCCCGCAGCCTCAGCAACCCAGAAATCTGCTGATTTATTTGGGCAAAGGGTTGGGGTTTTTTGTTGTTTTTTTTTTTTTTAATTTTTAATGCATATGTCTGGTAAATTGCTTTTCCTTCTAGTGTTAAATTATATGCAGGCTGAGATCCTTCTATTGTGCTTGATTAAATGAAACTCATTGATAAATCTTTAAAAGGAGAAGGTTTTCTAATTTCCATAGAGTGACTGCACTAGGGGATTAGGAATCTCATCTTGCACCTCTAAGCATCTAAGCTCAAACTTGCAGGTTAGTGTAAGCGAAGCTAATTCCCGGGAAAAAATAAAACAGAGGAAGAAAATAATAGTATTTCTAAGGAAAAAAAAATGCAATGTACAATGGGGGAGTTTATCCATTTGTATTCGGCATGAAACCCTGTGTTGATCAGGGGCTTTGTGAAAAGTTGATTTTCCAGTTCAGCAAAACTTATAGAAAAAACATTTGCTTCAGGTCAGCTGCAGCTAGTTGCCCTCCCTCTCACTCATTAAAATGAAAAGCAAGTGTTTTCACTTCATTCAGCCTTGAGTGACCTTTTTGATCTAAAGCAGAGCTTCTCCCAGAGCTTGGTCCTGGCCACTGGACTCAGGAGCATTCTTAATTTCTGTGGTTACGATGGCCCCAAAACAAGGAACACAATCCAGAGTCCCAGGCCCTGCTGGATGTCTAACCAATGGAATGTCATGGCTTGTGGAATAAGTTTTCATCAGTCCCTTGAGAGGAGCAGCTTCACTTTGTATGAGATGGGCCACAGAGAGGATGTTGATCTGTAGCTGATAGAAAGGGTAAGTGTCCCTGCCCTGCTGGCACTGCTGAGACACTGCAAATCCTCTGGGCAGCTCTGGGCTCCCTACTGCAACAAAGACCTTGAGGGGCTGGAACATATCCAGAGAAGGGAACAGAGTTGGGGAAGGGTCTGAAGTACCAGCAGGGAGCTGGGGTGGCTCAGCCTGAAGAAAAGGAGGCTCAAGGGGAACCTTCTCACTCTCTACAACTCCTTGGCAGGAGGGTGAAGCCAGATTGGGATTGGTCTGTTCTCCTGAGTAACAGGAGACAGGACAAGGGGAAATGGCCTCAAGCTGTGCCAGTGGAGGTTCAGTTGGCCATTAAGGAAAATTCCTTCATAGAAAGTGTTTTCAAGCATTGGAAAGGTTTTCAAGCATTGGCCAGAGAATGGTGAAGTCATTATCCCTGGACGTATTTAAAAGTTGTGGATATGGCGCTTGGGGTCATGGTTTAGTGGTGGCCTTGGCAGTGTTAGGTTAACTGTTGGTCTTGATGTTTTTAGAGATCTTCTCCAGCTTAAATGATTTTGTGATTTATAGAACAGAACATTGCCAAGTAGCACTGAGATGCTACATTAGCTTCTGAATTGGTAGGAAGCATCAGTAGACTGGATTGACTGTTGGTGGAATAACTTTTCCAGATGGCTGTAAATTGACAGTTTAATCACAGTGTTAAGGAGGGTTTATTTTTTCAGTAATAACTTTGGTTAATTTTATTATGTGTTTCACTTTTCAGTCCAGCAATCTTCAGTGCTAGAAGAGTGGCTTCAAAAATAGAAGGGAGAATGTCAAGCCTTAGGAACAGCGCCCTGCAGTGTCAGATCTTAGTTGTTGTTGTTGTTGGCCAACCAACACTTTTACAGTTCTTTTTGAAAAACCTGCCTTCTGTAAGACTGGAAAAGAGAGCTCTGCTCATCTTCATGGTGAAGCAGTGGTGCTGAGGTGGTCTTGTCATATGCAGATCCTTTGCTCTAGATGCTTTGGGGTTTGATATTGTGCCTGAGAAGGTATGAGATCATACCCTGATCTCATACCATCTGTTTAACAGATGGGTGTGTATGGCAAGGCTAACAGTTAAAATCCTGGCTCCACTTAGGTCAGTGGTATCAAGATTTTACCCACGATTGGAGGGGGAGGAGGAAAAAAGTGTCCAAAGATAGGTCTCCTAAATCACTGCTGGGAAAGCCTGTAGGCTTTAGAGCCTTGTTTATTTACCCTTCTGTCGTTTGGCTGATAGTTATTCGTGCTTGGCCCTTGGACAGAGTAGTTGATCTTTATGTCTATGTCTGTATGTTTGTTGGTGCAGACTATGAATACATCTAACTGTTGAAAGATATTGAAGAAGTGCAGATCTTATTTCTAACGAAACTGTGAAAATGATAAATTTAGCTGGTATTGATCAGAATCCTGTTTGTCCACACTGTTCTGTAGTGAACGTAGCACAAGTATCAATCATGTTTATTGGTAAGTGTAGGTGTTCTGTTTGCTGCACCAGACTAGATGATTAAGTTGTTTTCTTGTTAGCTGATTTGCCCTCTTTTTTTCTTTCTTTTCTTTTTAAACACCCAACTACACATAAATCATCCCTGGATTTCTTTAACCCGCAGAATACAATTGTTCTACCCTCATTGAAATGTTAAAAGTTTGTGGGCTGGAACATGGCTGGGTGGGGCACTATTCAGTTTCCAGCCTGAAATCCGGCAATGGCTCCTAAAATACAGCCCTTGACAGATTAAACTCAGCTGTTGCACAGGTGCACTGAGGCTGTGCAGCAAGGAAGTTTACCCACTTATAAACTTCTGCCTCTGTGCGTCATTAAACCGAGATATTTTTGGATCTAAACTATATACTTTCTGTTTTTTGATTAGGCAAGACAAGTGGTCTTCATTAAAGCCACAGACAGCAGAATGGTTTCATCCCAATTCTCCCCTGTAATTGCAGAAAGACAAACACAAGCCTCATAATGCTCCCATTCTTCCCCATCCAGCTCATTCAGCCATTCTTATCATTGGGAGTAAAGCCTACAAAATCTTAATTGTTTGTCTAATCTGACACTTCACCATCCAGTCTACACTGAAATAATGTATATGGAGTTACATTTTATAGATTTTTCTCATTGACTCTGAAAGAGCTATGATATCCCATTAGGAATATGGTAAAGGGTATAGAGAGTCAGTCCTATGTGGAGCAGCTGAGGGATCCTGGGGGGGGCTCAGCATGAAAAAAGGAGTCTCTGGGGGACCTTCTGGCTCTCCACAGCTCCCTGACAGAACGGGGCAGCCAGGGGTGTCAGGCTTTTTTCTCAGGGAACAAGGGACAGGACAAAAGGAACCTTCTCTGTGCCAGAGAAGGTTCAGGCTGGACATCAGGAGGAATTTCTTCACTGAAAGGGTGGTCAGGCATTGGCAAGGGCTGTCCAGGGAGGTGGTGGAGTCCCCATCCCTGGAGGTGTCCATGGAACAACTGGATGTGGCATTCAGTGTCTGGATGACAAGGTGGGGGTCAGTCACAGGCGGGACTCAATGACCTTGGAAGTCTTTTCCAACCTGAATGGATCTGTAATGCTATGGAATGGCCCAGGGGGTCAACTTAGTAGAAAAGTTGCTTTTAAGAAGTAGGATGGTGTATTTATCTGAGCAAATTCACGTGCAGACCCAGACTTCTCTTGCCTTTGCACAATTCTGTTGTGTAACTGATGTGCAATAAACAATTGCCCTGCAGGCAGGAAATAGTGACTACAGTGCCCAACTTACCCATGCTGGCTCCTGGGGGATCCCCAGGTAGTGGCAGTCCCATCTGTTCTTACTGGTTCCAGCTGCAGGTGTGACTGATAAGCAAGGGGAAGGCAAAACCAATTAGCTCCCTCATCTTTTTGTTTTATAAAGACAATTCTCCTAATGTGTGCAGCCAGTGATGGTGGGGCTAATTGGAATCTTTGCCATAACCCTTCCTGGCTCAGAGACAAAGCTTGTCACTTGCAATGACCCTTCCTCAGGTGACAGCTATGGTCGGGAGGCAAAAAGCTTAGCCCTTCCATGATGACTAAGAAAGGAGGGAGGTTACAATTTTATGCAACTGTTTCCATACCACTATGTGCTGCCTTTCTGGTTGTTGACTTGCTCCTGGACAGGACAGGAGTGAAAAGAACATGTGTCTGCACAGGAATCCCCTTGAAATTTTGTATTTTACTTTAAATGCTTCTCTTGGTGCTTCCCCCAGCAGAGGTTCAGTCTGCACTCCTGTATCTTATAGCTACTGATGTATGCATTGTCACTGTATTTCCCTGATGGGTTTTTTAATCTCAATCCCAAAGCCTCCTGTATCAGTGAGGCCTCTAATTTAATTTTGTGTTTTGGAAGAAAACGCTTCTTCTGGTTTTTGATCCTATTATCTGATCATTGCATAGATCTTCATTTTTACTGTATTTGGAAGCAGGCTGTTCTTGTAAGTTTGGCTTTAATGGGCTCCAAAAAGAAGTTTACTGTGCTGATTCAATTAATACATGCTACAGATTGTTGCAGGTCCTGAATGCCCAAGAACATTTTACAGTTCCTGAAATGTATCTACTTCCAAGCTGAAAATGGCAGCACAGCAAGGTGTTGGCAATAGCATTTTAAAAGTGCATGTAAGTCTTCATGAGGCTGCTGTTGTCTGAAGTGGAATTTGGTGCAGAAATCCAATCTGGTAATTTATATTCTTGCAGAGAGACTCACCATGAGGAATTGAATGCTTCAGAAGAATTGAGGCTCTATTACTTTTCATTCAAAAAGAAATGCTTTAAATGGGGTTATGAAGCAGGAGCTCACTACTGGGGTCAGTCCTCTCCTTGAAGGCTGGAGGCCTGGTTAGGTTCAGGCTCCTAAATTCTGCACACAGCTGATAGAGCAGTTAATGGGGTTGTGGTCAGTGGCTTCAAATGCATCAAGCTGATCCCTGATGTTTCTGAGGTGGACATTAGCAAACATGGAACTTGAACTGTGTGGAGCCTTCACTTTTGCTGTGAAGAGGCTTTCAAGTTCCTTTTGTTTTAAGGACATTTCACTTGTTTTCCAAAGTCTACTTTCTTGTGTTTCTCATTTTAAAATAGACTAATGTATATTTTTCTAACTCTTGTTACATTTATGTTAATTTTTATTTGACTGTTTCCATTAATCCATCAGTCTTGTTCCTGAGAATACAAACTCTTTTACCTCTCCTCAGCTGATACGTTGTTGAATATCTACTGTCCCATTCATAAGGGACTGGAGAATTGGATTTTGATCCAGTCCCACAGCTGACATTCTGCTATGGGCTGTGGATGTCAATAATGTGAAATTTAAAAAGTAGATGAAAACTATTGTAAGAACATGTTTGTTGGGGTTACTGTATTATGCAGTAGATTTCACTGTATGAAAAAGCTGTTAGCAAGGTGGAATGTATTTTGAACTTGAATTCTTCAAAAAATAACCTATAGATAAAGCTGTGATAGCATCAGAAAAATAAGTATTTTAAATTCATATTAATGATAAAATCAATGCCGCAGTTCTCACGGGGGTTGTTTCCATATTTTCAATAAATTTTATTGAAAGGTGATGTGGGTCACTCTAGCTTCCCCCTTTGTAGCTGATTTTCTGCTGAGATGCATGTGACTTTTCACATGACTCCAGTCTCACTTTAGGCACACCACTAACTCAGGAAAACATTTTTTTTTCTTATTTATGTTGTCTTCTAAATCACAGAATCATAGAATGGTTAGACCTTTAAGATCATATAGTTCTAACCCCCTGCCATGGGGGTACAAGCTTCTAGTGCAACTCTGGTCGGAAAAAAAAAGAAAGAAAAAAAGAAGAAAAAGGCAAACCCCCCCAATCATTCTGGCTTTATTTAATAAAAGCTGCAAATTCCAGCACAGGTGATTGAATTCCCAGCCTTCTGCCAGTACCTGAAGTGACACCCACACTCACAGCAAAAAACTCTGTTAATTTCCATTTGGTTTTTCCTCAGGTACTCCTATGGGGAGGGAAAAAAAACTTTTCATCTCTAGTCCAAAAGCATTTGTGAACTTTTTTTGAAAGTTGGTGGGAAATTCTCTTCATCCTTTGGGTTACAGGACAGTGAGCTCTTTCGCTGGGCATCTGCAGCTTTGGAACACGTGAGCTGAGAAGCCTGTGCTTGGCATCTACCTATAAACAAGACTGCTTCTACTTCTTTTTGTGTCTGTGTGCTTGCAGAGCAGCTGAGGAGGGCTTTGATTTTCCTGTGTATGTGTCACTAAAGGAGAAAAGAGAGACTGGAGTAAAAGGAGAGGAAGATATTATTTTCATTTTTTTTATTTTACTTTAGGCTTAGGTTTTTTTCAGTCTGGTAAATGCAAAATCCATACTCTGATCTGCAACTCACCATTTTCTATGATTTCTCTTATTTTTTTGTACTTCCCTTGAGATCAACAGTACCAAACTTTTTAATATACCTTCATACAGAAATTTTTTTGTACAACAAATCATTTTTTCTGTGGGGATGATGGTAAAGGATATTCCAAACCATTTAATTTAAAGTGCACTGGCTGAGATTGCTTTCCTTGTCACTGTTGTTCAGTGTGAGGTTCTCATCAAATGTTTTTGAATAATAGGTGAAGTTTTTGTTTCAAAATTAGTTTGATAAACTCATTGAATTTGGACAAGCAATAAATATGTCCCAGTTTCAGCCAGCAGCTAATTTATAGTGCTTGTCCCTGGACTTCTTTGTGTCAGGTGCTGTTCCCAGTTCTCCAAGCAGCTGTGGCATTACCCTTCTGTCCTGACTTGTGATGACCTCTGATATTCCAGTCCAGGCTTTCTCTTAAGCAGAACTTTCCGGCTGTGCAGGAGTGTATGGTGGTTTTTCACTGTTGACAGAAGTCCACTAGGATGCAAACCGCCAAACTCATTCTCACTGTGACCTAAACCAGGATTTAAACTGAAGTCTCTGGAGGTGAAAAACCAGACTACTAACAAGTGATGGGAGAGCCTCACATAGCTTGGTTCAGATAAAAATCTAAATGTTTAGCTTTTCAGAAACCATTCTGGTTCAGAAACCAGCATTTCAGTCCCATGAGAGTAGTTTGCCTTTTCTGATTTATTGCATAATCAGATTGGGACTCTATTTCTCAAACACCAACAAAACCAGCTTTTTTTTTTTTAATAATGATTTTGACTAAAACCAGTGAGAAAAGACATGCATGAAAACATTAAAACAAAGAAAAAACCATTAAAAAGGCCTCAGGTTTTGCAATCTCAAACACTGGGTTTGTTTTCCGGAAAACAATCTGGAAATGTTTCCTCTTACTTGAATTTTTTTTTTTTCCATAGTAGTAAGTCCCAATGAGAGAAGCAAAACTCTGGTCCTTATGCCAGTGGGATCTAGAAGAAGGATTTGGTTTAAATAGAAATTAGAAAAAGAAACTAATAGTAAGAATCTGAATCACTGGGACCAGATTGCCTAGGAAACGGATGTCATTTCTATCACTGAACATAAGAGTGGCTAGATAGAGGGTTTGAAGAACTGAAAAATTTAGAGCTGATACTAGGATAGGAGTGTGCATTATAAATTGTCTTCAGATGGCTTCCAGGTTTATGATTCTGTAATTACTTGTCTGACGCAACAAAATTCTCAAGTGTATTAATCTTCATTTGAAAATATCACATTGAAAAAACCCCTGTCTCTTAAAGATCACTCATAATTTACTTTATTTGGCATAGCTTAGCAAAGACTTCTCTGTTAAAATCATGGCAGCCTTTGCTTGGTGAGGGTTCATTTTGGTCTTCCAGAAAACCTTTGCACAAAGCACTTGGGACATGCTAATTGACTGGTAACTGTATCCTGAAATTGCTGCTCTGATTTTAACCCCAAAAGAGTGGTTTATTTTGCATAGTGAAATTAATAGGGTGTTTCCACTTCCCTTATTCTTGCTACTCAAAAGTTTAAATATGTGTGGGAGAGACAAGCAGAGGAGGAACTGATGATGTGAGAAGTATTAGATACAACTACTGGAAACAGTGGTTCCAGTAGATGAGACCCACTCACATAATAAAAATGTGAGTCAGCTCTCACTCATGTGCTAACAGAGAAGTCAAATTTTCTCTAACCAACTGTTTTTAAATTTTCTACATAAACACAATGATGCATCAGGATATGTCTAAAAATAGTTCCTCCTCCTGTGGTGGATATATCCACAAAACCACTTGTGCTTCTCAAACACAACTACTGGGCTGTGAAGCTGTGGGTGAGTGAATGGGCTTGGTTAAGATGACTTTCAATCAAACTTTAGTCAAAGATAAGAAAAAAAAATAATTTATAGAATGTCTTTTCTGAAGGGAAGCAATGAGCTGGATGTGCTACCATGGTTCCTCCATTTAACAGGGGTTTGTCAAGTCTCACACTGTTCATGAGCGTGATGAGCTTCTCTGAGTTTCTTCTATTTTTGCTAGTTTCTGGAAGTGCTGTACCCCTCTTAGCATAGCTGTTTGCCTTCCCAAGAACTATTAAAAGTTCTCTTCACCTGAGCTGGATAGTTTCACCCAAAAATTTAATTCAGCTGAATTGAACAACATATGGCAAAAAAGGTTACCTGAGATGGTAGTTTTGCTGTGGTCAGCTCGAGTGGGAGCTGGCTGAAAGGGCAAGATAAAAATATTTGAATGTGATGCAGGGAAAGTGGTGTTACACTAGAAAGCAGAAAACAAGTTCATTTTTATATTTCTGCTATTGCTTTTTAGAAATCAGCTCATAAACCTGTATTGATCTGCTATTGCTCTGTTATACTGACCTACTGCTCTGTGGCTTGGTGAGAGAAGAGATTCTGACTGTACTCTCTCTCTGATGCAATGTTAGCTGGGACTGGTTGAAGTGCACACAGGTGATGATGTACTATTGGGGACTGTGTGGCCAGGAGTCTTAGGGTTGGATGTGGAGCTGGACATACACGTGGGAGAAATAAGGATGGAGAGGATGTGGCAGGGCAGTGTTGAGGTTTGTCATCATGTGGAAACCCTGCTTTTTGTGAATCACTGGAGTCAGTGACAGGCTTTGTGCTGTCCTCTACAGGAGTTCCTTCTGAGGACTGTCAGGATGTCAAAATCAGGGATCACAGAATAGTTTGGCTTGAAAGAGATCTTAAAGCTCATCCCATCCCACCTCCTGTCATGGGCAGGGACATCTTTCACTATCCCAGGTTGTTCCAAGCCCCATCCACCTTGGCCTTGGACTCTTCCAGGGATGGGGCAGCCACAGCTCCTCCAGGCAACCTGTGCCAGGGCCTCACCACCCTCACAGGGAGTAATTTCCTCCTAATATCTAATTTAAGCCTAATCTCTGTCAGTGTGGGGCTATTCCCCTTTTCCTGTCATTCCAGGCCCTTGTCAATAGACTCTCTCCATCTTTGTTCNATTGGTCCTGCAGCTTGTCTCTCACACAGACCTGGATGAAAGCCCAATATTTCTGGGCTTTTATAAATCCAGATGACAAGGTTCCGTCTTAGATTACTCTTGAGCCATGGAAAACTGTATTCTTAAGAGTGTTAGTTCAGTACCCTGCAAAAATCAGTTATCGTGGTCTAAATGAAGTAATAATAGGCATCAATTTTGGATTTTCAAAAGTCTTCTGAATTGACATAATTCTGCTCCCATTTAAGCACTATTGGGATTGAGGTGGCTAGAGTTAGATACAAAAAAAACCCCCCTGCTTTCAGAAATCCTATCCTAAGTATAGAAGAAGAGTTAGGGGTGTCAATGTGGTGCATTCTTTAAAAGAAATAAAAAACAAAGAAACCCATTTGAAGTATGACTTCAACAAATCCTGTCATTTATGCAAAGAGGTGTTTCACAGATATGTACAGTTCCTAAAAAGATAACTTCAGCATTAAAACTTGAAAGATTAACAGTAATCTTTCACAAGTTAAAAAAAAAAATTCTGGCTGGGTTTTTCAAAGCAGTTCTAAATTTTAAATATAAACTAGTAAGTGTTGCATGGGTTGTATTTTGCCTTAATCCTCAAGTGCATAATCCTGAAATAAATTTTGAGCTAAGTCCCCTGTGACCAGAAATATTCCTTTAAACTCTAGGGACTGAGCCAGCTATAGTTTCATTTTATGCCAACTAGCCAGATGTATTTTAAAGAAATAAAATTCTATTCTAAGAAAAACAAATTCAAAACTCTTTACCATACGGTCTACAAAATAAAGCTAAAAACCAGCATAGACTTTATTTCCACAACAGCACAGAATAAATATGAAAGAAGTTGGTGTCACATGGGATCAGAACTGATGTTTGTGCCTTGCAGGGCATTGCCTGAGCCTGGACACACAGAGGAAAGTAATTGCTGCAGGGGTTTTATAGTTGATAGGGGCATCTCCTTACTTATATAGCACTGAAACCTTTTTGACCAAAAACCCTGTAAATTGTTGCAACTTCTGTTGCTTGGCTGAATTTCAAGAAGCTTTGCTTTGACTGACAAGCTCTAAATAATGAAAGAGAAGCACAGGACCTGACAGGCTCTGATTCTGAGAGCAGGGAGGCTCCCCTGGCCTGGCATGTGGGTTTTGGTATCACACACACAACTGACTCCTAGCACTGATTTACAAACAGGGGCTTAGAGTTGTTCTGAAGTTACACCCTCAAATGCATGCTGGTGCCCTGGTTTTCTCTCATTCTCCTCCACCATCCTTTCCTTGCATTCCCTTTTCTGTACTCCTCTGTTGTGAATATTCCTCCATTCACGACCCCTGCTGCCTTTTTTTCCCTATTTGCTGCCATTTAGCATTGCACCAGCAGAAAATTACTGCAGGAGTGACTTCCATAAAGCAGCAAGTAGACTTAAAATCAAGGAACAGTTTCAAAGATGGGTTTGTTGTGTTCCTGTGAATATATCATAACTATAATGAGGGTTTGGAATACTTCAGCATACGCCATCGGGGTAACCTCATCGTTACCCACCCACAGTGACTCTGATCTTGAGTGATCTCATTCCATATCCTCAGCATAGTTCTGGCATGTTCCCTCTGGATGGAGGGGGCAATAGAGAATGACCTTCCTTTGAAATCCTAGATGTATTTACATGAGACCACACCAAATGCATTAACAAGTGGTGGAGTGGAAACCCTGGGTGAGTAAACATGGTCAGCCCAAACACATGTAAATATATCTAAAATTTTGTAGTATATATCATGCTTTGATTTACACCACAAACTATAGGAGGAAATGCCAGGCCAGTGAGAATCTGCTCTATTCATTTATTTTTAATTGCTATTTTATCATGGCATGGCATGTCATGCTCTCAGAGAACTCTTAAATCTCTTCTTTGACAAGTAGCTTTGGTTCAGGTGACAACCCTGTTTTGTTGTGACTGACATGGCATTTCCTCACGCAGTAGCAGCTCCTGGTGGTGGTGATTTGTGATGTTGCACTCTCTTATATCCCTCCTTATCTGCTGCACCCCTGCTCAGAGAAAAAGAGCAGGCTGCTGCTACTAAGCTTGAGGTAGATATTTGGCCAAGTGCTTCCCTGGTTTTGGACGGGCATTCCTCCTTGGAGCAGCATGCCTAGGCTTTGAGAGGCACGTTATGATGAGTGAACAGCTATATGAGGGACTTTCAAACCCTAAATCGTATCCAAGGAACCTCCAGTAATAAGGGCTTCAGCTTCTACCCACAAGTGGTCCTGCGGGAAAACTGTTCTTTGGCTTTTTATTTCCTGAAAGGAAGGATTGTATGGCAGCGCTGGGGCTTCGGGGTCTGTGTAATCAAGGCTCGGCATGATGAATTTGATGTACTGGCATCTGTTCTGTGTGCTTTGTAAGGCTTCCAATAAAATATGAATTAAAAAGAAATATGCTTCATATGCCTATATGGGACATATGGCAGTTAAAGCTTTAGCTATGGCATTTTTGTTGAGTTAAGAAGGATGTGTTAGAACACACATCAGCTGCACAGTTCTTAGAAAAACAGAAAGGCAGGGAAAATTTAGGAAGCCAGTCAATGTAGATCTGACCTTCAGTGGGGGGGATTTACTGGGGTGCCAGGGTTTGCTTCAAGCTTAATGCACCTTTGAAAACTGAAGCTCCCGACTGCATCATGTTACTGCATATAATCCTTCAAAGGGGCAAGGTGTGAAAACAAGCTAATAAATGTGTAAGGGCTAAAGGAAGAATTTTACAGATCAGAGTCATGGTTGCCAGCCTTTTCCCCACCACAAAACCCCAACATCCCTCTCCAGGAACTCAACCCAGAATATTAGTTTTGGATGGCTGCCTCTGCAAGTCAATACAGTGCAGATGAGGACCCTCCCCCATTATCAACTTCCAGCCCTTCTATGAGTGCAGAAAAGGCAAAAATAAAAGATGAGGCTGCACTTTGGGTGATTTTGGTCTGCGATGGATTATTCAGCACTGTCAATGTGCCCTGTTTTTCCATTGTGATAATTAGAAACATGATTAGGTAAGTCAGTTGTTTCCTATCTTGCTTATATTTTGTCACAAAGCAAAACCAGTCAGTTTTTCTTCCTTGAGCTTTTTCTTCAGTTCCTTCCCCTGGCTCCTCCTCAGGGCTCGCCTGCCAGAGCTGCAGCCCAGCCCTGATGTGGGACAGACCAGAGAAGGAGCCCTGGAAGTCTTGCTAGGAGCCTCCCCACACTGCTCAAGGGTGACATCCCAGCCCTCATCCCGGTCCCACAGCTGTGGGCACTGTTGTATTACTGCCTGATCCCTGTCTGGGAACAGAGAAAGTTTTGGCAACCCCTCTGAGAAGCCCTTCAAAATTTTGGGGTTACACCTGTAAAGCAAAGGGTTGTTAGAGCTTTCTGCATATGAACTCCTCCAGATGCCATTTGTAGGTTTCTGAAGGAGCTACAGACAGAACTGGAAAAGAGAGTGCTCTTCCCCTGGAGGGGATCCAAGGGAATATTTGTGGAAGATACTTCACAAGCGATGGGTAGCTCATGAATCCCCTGCCTCAGATTTATGAGATTAATTGAACAGAGGATGAAATGCTTTGTAACAATATTTGGTTTCAGTCATTCGAGCAGATCATGAGATATCCACTGTTCAGATGGCTGCTTGCAAGGGCAAGATATGCCCCTTGAAGAGTTTTTAAGTTCAGTGCACTGGACTGACAGAAAACAGTTTATCATCATCCTATGCCATCCCCTTGGAGAGCTTTCTCTGATCCCAGCACCATGTGATCTCTTCCACATGGTGCCTGTGTTTCTGCTTTTCCTGAATCCCCCAAGACTGTGAAAGATGTGGGGTTTTTTCTGCTTTTCTCCTGGCCCAGAAATGTCCTTTCCTGCATCTCACCTGGGACATGACTCACCATAGTAGCACTAACTCATGTTCCACAAGTAGAAACAGTCTCCTGGGGACAAAGACCAAAGGCTGCTCCTACTTCTCAATCTTCTTCAGCATTTGGGTGGGCTGGAGCCAGAACCCTTTGCCAGAAAACCTCTGAAAAGGGAAAATGTTGGAGAGAACTTGAGGTACCTGTTGNCTCACCCAGTCTGTGATTCTGCATAAAAAGAATAAAAATTTAATTTCTCTTTCAGAGTAAACAAAGAAAGTGCAACTAATTTCTAGTAGGACAGGTGTAATTTATGGCAATGCAATTTCTGCCAGCTCTAAGAGCTTTTATTTCTGGAAACAGACAAGTGAAAGTCTGTGTGAGGTGAACATGAACTCCACATGAATGAGATTGGGAGAGAAATAGAAAATGTTTCAGATTGTTTTATATCGAGGCAGAAACCATCTACCTGCAGTGTATTGGGGTAATATATTCTTGGTGCCTGGTCAGAGGCATCTGGATGCCACCACAGTGCACACACACTCATTACCTGTTCCTTTCTCTGGGACAGCTCTCCTCCTTGCAACCTTCTTGCCAGAGGATATGGTAGCAGTGACTCCTGGCCTTGCTGGGCACAGCTCAGTATTGCATACATATGACCCTATGAAACCAAAACATACTCTCAAAGAGCTCTTGTACTCCAGGCCTTTCACTTCAGGAAGGATATTCAATTTCAAAGTATATTTACATATTTACTATAGCACTTCCAAAAGCAGGTTTTGTTTTTTTTTTTTAAAGGTTATAGCAACATCTGTTTGCCTTTGATGGAGACAATTCCTCTTGCTTATGTTCCCTATGCTGTTGAACTTCTGAATCTTACAGAAATCTTCAGCATTTTAAAGGTTTGATAGTTTTCGGAGTAAGTGGTTGGAAACTAGTTGGCTGCAGAGTATTCATAGATTAAACTAATAGTACAGCAGTGCACATAAGGTCCTGTGCTTCTTAAGTGTGTTGTATTTGCAAAAATTAAAGAAAAAAGCAAAGTCTGACTGTATCTGTGGCTCATACTATGTTGTATGTGATACGTGGTAGCACAAAAGTGAGTTTTCTGGTTGCTCCATAGCAATGAAATGGGCGGAAAGTGGGGAAGAAATTCAACAGCCAAGTAGCTTTGTGAATCCTTTGTGGAATCTTCAGCGTTCAGGACTCAATGAGTCTAACAATAATAAGATGATTGGATTAAAAATGTGAAATGCAAAGTACAAAACTGGAAGGGCTGAACTTTGGACATAAACACTGGTTGCACTTTTTAAGATATTTTTTGCAGCTATCTGGTTTGGCAATACATTTTTCTCCAAAAAGTAGAGGTCTGAATTCCTAGTGGCTGTAAAATGTTTCAACATCAAATACTGTGAGATATGTCAGTGGAACTCCATAGAAACAGGTTAAAGCCAATTAATTTTGTTTGTTTGACAGTCAGTTATGCAGTCAGTGTTCCCCTGAATATAGGAAAGCATTTTATAATAATTTATTGGACTATGCTAAAATGAGAGACAGTATTTCTGTGTGATTAAAGAGTTACGGTAATAAAACCCTCACGAAATATGAACTGGTTTGAAATATGTTAGTGAAAAGGGAATGCATCACTCTTACCTTCCCCTCAGCTGCTGTTTTTTCTGTTGACAGTTAAGTATGAACTTTGGGAAAGCTCCTGTTATCCTTGCTCCCACACTTTTCTGTTTTGTATTTGCCCTGGAAACTCTGCCTTTCAGGTGGAAGTAGATATGGCACGAGAAGAGGATACTCTTTTGGGAACTGCAGAAGAACATAATAGAAAAGCTGAACAAGTTGGGTCCAGCAGTCAAATGAAAAAAATAGCTTGGGGGTTCTCTTTGGGGTTTCACCACTCCTTTTCCGCATTCATAAAACTGCACACGAGTTTTCCAAGTTGGGCTTGAGGGGTCTGTCAGGTGAAGAGAGGCAGGCTTGCAGGGTCCATGAGCTTTGGGAATGATTGGTCTGACAGCAAATGGGCAACTCTTAAGACTGTTGTGCTTTGATATAGAGGAACAGAAAGGGCAAGGACTAGAGAAATATGAATCCTAAATATGAATAGTCCCAGTTCTGACTCTAACTGTAGATGCCCAGAGGATGGATTAAGGTTGCTCTGCTCTTCACTTGGAATGAGAATACCTTGGTAAAAGTATAATTGAGACTCATGATTCTTTAAGCTGTCCTAGCTTTAAAAAGCATATGGCTACCAGACCTCATGCCTTCTCCTAGTTTGTTCTTCAGGGAAGTGTAAAAAGACTTAAATATTTTATTTGTTTGGCAAATTCTTTCAGCAAACATGGAAGAATGTAGAAATTGCAAAAATACAGAGAATTAAGCTAAGTCCTCCCAAATATTAACCCATAAGTGAAATTGCAAGTATGGTGGGTTTTGTTGTTATGTGCTGGAGTGAAAGCACAGGTAGAAGTAGGGAGAAGAACCATGATTTTAGGTTTATTCCTAAAATACTTGTGTTTTCAAGGGGCAGTCTTGAGCCAAGGGTTATGTTTACTCTAAGATATATGTTGGAGGACAATACCTACCACACAAAGAGCATCTTCCTGGGTTGGATGGTATAGCTGGATGGCTGAGGAGTTGGAGCATTAGTTATCAGCACAAAACACAGAGGGCAGCTCATCCAGGACTATTAATACACCTGTCTGAAAAGAAGGAGGATGATTTTCTCCTCTTACTTGTTCAAGGCATTTCTTTTTGTTCCTTCCTGTGCCCTTGAAGGGAATATAGGTGATCCTGTGTCTTCCAAAGAGCTGTAATAGTCTACAACTAAGATTTGCTGGACTTCTTTTTCTTTGTAATCACCTCTCTCTTCCAAAAGGAATGAAGTGGAGAATCAATTTCTGGTAATATCAGAATGATCTGAAGATCATTTGGTGCAGTGAAAGTTCTTTATCCCATAGCTCCAATTATCTTAAATAAACAAAACCTTGTGGGTTTGTCCCATAAAAAGGATTTCTCTGATTTTCTGTGTGCTAAACCATCTCATTTGAATTATACCGGGGATTAGCCTGGGAAATGTAACACAAATGACTGATTTTTTTTTTTTTAATAGATCAAAACGCCTTTTCAGTTTATGAAAGCCTTTTTCCCATAATTGATATTATTCCTTCTATTTCTTCTAAGTCCTCAGAGGATTATGAATGTCAGTATTAGAATAAAAGAAAGATTGCTTTAGATAATTTTATGTGCAGGGCTCTGTTCCAAAGGAACCAAACTCACATGGGGATCTTTGAGAACACGATTAAAGGGACATGATGAAAATAAGGTGGGGGTGAAGAAGACCAAAGGAGGGGGGAGAGGAAGAAAAATCTACAAATCAGACTCAGCATAGGTTTCCAGTACAGCGACAGTCAGTACAGCTGCACTTTTGGTCTTTACAATGCATCTGGAACATCTTGATGCTGTAGTGCAACAATGGTTCAAGATTGTTTTCACTTAACATTGGTGATTCTTTTCCTGACTTCTGTGAAGCTTTCCAGCAACTGAAGTGACATGACCTTGTCCTAGATTCACACAGGACACAGCTGCAGGGGCCCAAAGGCATGGAGACCGTGTCCCCCTGGCTGCAATGTGTAACACCACAGTTGTTTTCAGACTCAGGACAAGAAGATGGAGTTTTGAAGGACAATTCTTAGTGTATAAAGTCATATTACTCCAGTTCCTACAGGAGAAGGTGTTATCCCCTATCACAGAGATGAAAGCCAGCCTCTCACCTACAGCTTGGACAGAAGAGACCAGTGGCTCTTTTAAAAGTAAAGAGTTTTCTTCCTTTCTATGATGTAAGTGTTAACTAATGCTTTTGAGATTAAAAGCAATATGGTTTGAAATCACACCTCCCATCCAAAAACTACAGTGAATATGCTTGTAGAAGATCTTTTGCCTTTAATTTTAGGAGACATGTGGGAAATGCCCTAAACCTGTACCAGTCAGTCTACAAGTTTTTGTTGGCAGGCAGAGATCAGCATTAACATTTCCACCAGATTTTTTGTGCATTGGCTCTAGCTACCTTAGATCAACAAGGAGAAAGGTAGGGATGTGAAGGAAATCTAATCATCCTAATGCAGCTTCCTAACAACTTACAGCCTCCATCATAGATGGTGGCAAGGTTATCCTTATCCCTAAGGCTAAACTTTCAGGGATATTTACAAAGTTTCCACTTTTTATTGGGGAAGTTGTCAGGTTGCAAATTGTGCCTGGATAATGTTCAGATGATTTAGCCACTTCAAGTGTTGATACCATTAAATCTGTGGAATGCCACTGGGTTTAAAAGCTGGAGAACTGTCAGTCCAGAAAAGCAATGAGTTTTGCTCTACAGCCAGGTTAACAACCCAGGCTAACCCTAAAAGTTAGTGTTTCACAGAGTTAATGGTAAATTTATGAAATATTTTTAAATCGATCTTATGGTGGTGGGACATACATGTATGAGATGAATGAAAGTTTGCAATCCCACTCTTAAAGCAATATGCTGCAGTCCAGGAATACTTAGAAACTGGATGAAGTTCTGGAACTGTGATGTGGCACTCACCTACTTCTGGTATCATTTAGAGGTCTTGTAACTGTATTTATTAGACCCAGCTTTGGGCCATGTGGACACCTCCTCACATCTTGTTCCTGTGCCATCTGGTTTCATCCAGCCACTCGCTTCCCAATGAGCAAATTATGTGACTGGTGGAGATTTAAACTGCTCATGGCAACTTGAGCAATTGCTGCCAAATGATGTGGAATTATAATCCAGTGGGTAGGCATTCCTGTCAAGATCTTTGAGCCCACAAATGAAAACCTGTAATTCTAATTTGCTATTTAGGAGCATGAAAACAAGATCTATGTTTTCCATAAAGCTGGGCCTGCACCTGATAGCTCCTGTCAGAAGACGTCTTATACTCCAAGTATTTGAAAACCAAAACCAGTTAACAAACTGCTCCAATAAGAGTTTAGGAAAGGAGAATTAAGCACCACTTTGGGAATTTCATCTCCAAACAGAAGGAGCTTGGCACAGAACCACGCTGACAATGACTCAGTGCAGTCTTTCCCAAAAGAAGTGAAAGATGGCATGGAATCTGGCCAATGTGAGATCAAAGCAGCCATAGCAAGGCTGTGGAGAAGTCAGCTGCTGATGAAAAGCAGAGATAAAAAGCTTTACATATTTTTGTCTGAAGTCCTATGAGCTTGCATTTATGTGGGTGAGTATCACTGATTTTATAATGAGTCACTAGAGCAGCTGGAGGAAATTATTAAATGAAGAGAAATTGTGTGTTGCAAGAAAAGTCTGAAGGAAATAGTGTGTCCCCAGTCTCATGATGTCTTCAGACAAAGCTCCTTCTGGAAGGTGAGCACTGACAGGACCTAAGTTACCACTCAGGTGCAGAGTACTTCAGGGGTATTGGGCTGAGCATCTCTGCTGACTGGCTGTGGGACTGAGAGGCTGCCAAGTACCCACTGAATTGCTTATTTGGCTCTGAAGGGAGAACTTTGTCTCACTGGCCTTGTTCAAATAGCTCTTTCACAAGTTTTCTGGTCACAGAACAAGCTTAGGTAGACTGTTACAACCCAAACTGGATGTTTTCCAAAGCTATATTGAGTTAAAATTCTACAGGACTCACCCAGGTGATGGATACCCTCTAAGACTTCCTAGTTTACCCTAAATGAATGGCCTCTGTCATTTCAGAAGTTTGTTCTCATGGTCATTTGCTTTGCTGTATCACAGCATAAATGACTTCCCCTGCAAATCTGTGAAAAGCCCGACAAAATTCGGAGATCACAGTCTGCACTTACCTCATCCCACTGGTAAAATTGGTTCCCATTTTATTCAATCCCTTTATTTCATTTCAGTTCAAAGTCATTTTGCAGCAGTTATACTTCAGTATGTGCATTTCTTCAGTAAGGAGAAATCCTGAATAATTTACAGTTGTTTCATGACTATATCTTTACATGCAAGGAGAACTGGATAAATCTACAGGGTTCTGAGGGAGAGGTTGTTATCTTTTCTGTGCAACTTTCAATAAACTAGAAATACAATTCAGTAGAGGGCTTTTTCATCTCTTCCTGCTGAATAGTGAGATTCATTTTGGCAACTGGAAATACTTAGATTCAGTGCCACCATGTAGATTTTCAGTTGGACAAAATGATGCCATTGCCTTGTATATTATTATAAAATGACCACATCAAACCATGCAAGTATCCTGTAATGTCATGATTACAGTGTTAGGTTGGTACCCGTTGAAAAATATGACTAATTGAATATTAGAATATTCCTTCAATTACATGTTTGGTTGTCCACATAGATATAGGCAATCTGTTAAAATACTGTGTCAATTTGTATTATGGCAAGCTTGGAAGGTTCCTGAGAAGGGAAGGGGAGGCTGGAAGTGCAGGTTTTAGTATGTATTGTGGTATCACCTAATCCTGCCATCTCATCAGAGCCTGCTCATGGGGAAAGCAATGGGAAAGAATATCCCAAAGAACACCCAGACTGGTGCTGGTGGTCATCAGGGGCAGGGCTGCTTTTCCAACCCAAAT
>VXBB01003623.1:4189-15171 GCA_013399915.1 Illadopsis cleaveri | reverse complement strand
TAATTTCAAGTAGTTTCATTTCACTTGTCTGAACCTCCTCTCTTTTCCAGTGGGAAAACACTGCATTCTTTCATCCTTTTTAAAAACGCTTTATAGCAAAGAATGCTTCGATTTTTTCACCTGCCTCTTGTCTAGCACAATCACTTGTTGGTGAAGATTACCTGGAGTATTTGGGTTTTCTCTCATCAGAGAGGCAACACACACCCATGACACCTCTGAGAGAAAACTGTTCCCCATCTTTAACAAAAAGATATAAAGAAAAAAAAGTAAAATTCACTAATTTATGTCTAAGGAAAAGCAAACCAGTGGTATGCTATTATTGAGGCCCCTAATTAAGTCATATTCGACTTAGTTTTCCTAAGGCAGTGTCAATTTGTGTTTATACATGTGAAACATCGTGAGGTTTATCTGAATTTGCCAGAAATATCCATGTCTTAAATTTCCATAGCGTCAATAAAAAATGGCAAGTGCAGGGATTCTATGAATGTTCTCACGGGGGGAAAATAACGGGTGCTAGGGAATGCCCCTAACTAGGTGTTGGAGAACCATAGAGAATGCTTATTTTGGGAACCAGGCTTCCTGAGTTTCTCCCTCGCAAAACTCCTTATTGAATACACACCTCCCTTTCTTGCAGTTGTTGGATCCAGGACAACACAGTGTTCTACATCTCTGTTGTGGCCTATTTCTTCTTAATATTTTTGATGAATACAGCCATGTTCATCACTGTTCTCCTTCAAATCCACTCTGCGAAAACAAGGACACAAAAAACATCCAGATTCTGGAAACAGAGTGTTCTCCAAGACCTCAAAAGTGCTTTCAGCCTGATGTTTCTTTTGGGCTTAACTTGGGGCTTTGCCTTTTTTCCTGGGGAGCAGTGAGGATATTTTTCCTGTATCTCTTCAGCATTTTTAACACCTTGCAAGGTAATTTCTGAATGGAGTAGTGCTATAAACACAAGGGTTTAAGGATGTGAAATAAAAATAAATCTGTAATACCATGTCACTCAAGCATGGGGGAAGAGGAGAACTGACACAACTTTTGTATTACAGGCTTTAGCTATTTTAAAAGGAAAGCTCTGTTGCAATGGAATGACAGGGTTGTTTAGATAATATTGCTGTGATAGGTAGACTATTAAAGACATGAATTCATGCCTTGGAAACACAAGTCCCAATAAATGTGCCTTGTCAGGAGCTGGCAAGGTCCTTTTCATCTGGGCATAAAAAACAGTGATAGAATTCATAGTGAGTTACAGATAATTCTTAAACCAAATCTGCAGAAAACTCTTCCTATCACCCTTTCATATGCACAAAGAAGTCAGTGCAATTTTGGGCCAACATAATTACAAAATCATACATTGGCTTGGGTTGGAAGAAACCTTAAAGATTCTGATGCTGAGCCAGGGACGCTGCCCACACAGAACACACTGGTATCAATGGCATGACAAAAGTTTAGAGAAGGGGCAGCAGGTTGGAGAACACACCTGAAAACCCATTAATCTCTCCTTTCTTCTTTAGGGTTCTTTATCTTTGTGTTTCACTGCCTAATGAAGGATGAAGTAGTGAAGCAGTGCCGGGTGCACTTCTGCTGTGGAAGATTTTGTCTGAGTAGTTACTCTGGTAAGCACTGAAGGGATTTGTTTCGTTGACTCATAAATCTTCATCTGCTACTGGTGTCACATTTGTTCTGCATTAAGAAATCAGGGTCCTCTCAACAGCCCTTCTGCATTGCATTGGATAATTGTTCTTTAATAGGTCTTTATCCTCTTGCATTAACTGCTCATGTGATATGATGACAGGGTGACAGCATGCAGTAGAGAACTGCAGATTTCCAAAACCTATTTCAGCTTGGTCTCTTAATTCTGTTCTCACATGCCATTCAGTGTTCCCTTATGTGAGCCATATTTTTGGTGGCTTTCCAGTCTTCATAAAGCTGAGATTCTGAAATTCACGCGGAACACTGTGCATACTAGTTGCTTTTTTTTTATGTGCAGGAGCTGGATTTTCTCAGCTTGGGAAGGAGAAGGGAGATGTCTTGCTGTCTGGCTATCTGAGGGGTAGTTACAGAAAAGAGATGGATTTTCAGAGGTGCACAGCAAGATGAGAAGAGACAATGGACACAAGCCGCAAGTGATGGAAATTCATGTTATTTATAAGGGAACACATTTTTTTTTTTGCTAGTTAGGTGGCAGTGGCCCAGAGAGATGGTGAGGGGAGTCCCTTTCCTTGGAGAATCAAAATTCAGTGGGACAGATGCCTGACCAACTTGATCCAGCTCTGGACAGGAGGTTGGAGTGAAGACCTCCACAGGTCCCTTACAAACTAAATTACTCTAAGATTCTTCTATTGCCAGCTCAGCAAGGAATAGCATGTGCCATGGCTTATTCTGGGCTACTCCAGGGATGTTAATTTTTTACAGAAATGTGGAAGAATTGAATAACTCTGTGTGTCTATAAAAAGAAAATGATGTTATGAATGGGTATAACAAAGGAGAAGCTTAGCCTGTTGGTTTTCAGGAAACCAGACTAAAAATCCTGTATTAATACTTGTGTCTTGTGCCCAGCATCCTGTGCAGCCTGTGCTGCTGAGGAAGAGACAGCAGAGGGGGATTTCAGCACAACTGCTCTCAGTAGTAACCTGAGTGTTCTCCCTTAAGCAGGATCCAGCTCAGTGTTGTATGACAAAATAAGGATAAGGCTGCAATTCCTCCCCTTTGTGTGACTCCTGCCTCCTTCTTTGTGACCTTATCAAATTAGTATTACTAGACTAGGTCCTCAAGGGGAAATAGAAGACTGAATTGCTGGTATCCAGCCTCACCTGCACAAGCATGGTGGAGCTAATGTAAAAATTAACAACAAGAATTGTGCACTGACCTCCCCAGCCTCCAGGCAGGAATAAGGATGGCACAGGAAGCAAGCACAGATCATTCCCCTCTCTGCTCTCTGGTAGTTTGAGGTGTGGCACCTTATTTCTGCACCTTCCACTTTCTAGTTTCAGACTGGAGTGGGTCAGGTGCAACTGCTGGATCTACACCAAAGCATTTAAACCACAGATCACCATCCCAGGCTTTGCAGAGTCTACATTCTAATGGAACAAGTTCAACTTTCAATGCACATTTGCTTCCCGGAACTTCTCAAGGTACAAATTTTAAGATTGGTAAGAAAAGCTGTGTACACTCCACAGACTATAATAGATATATACTATAATAAATTCCATGCAGTGACAATCAAATCCTAACTAATGGAAAGAAATAGGAAACCCTTCACTGCTTTGTCTGTGCTAGGCTTCCATTTGGGGATTAATGGCAACATTACATAGGGCATTTACTGTACTAGAAAAAATAAGAAAGCTCTTAAAATCCTGGGGCAGCTCTCCTCCAAAAGGACAGGAACTGTCTGCTCAACTGCCACCTTAGGCACCTACAGAATATTCTACCCTCTGCCAGCTAACTGACACTCATGTGGGACCTATTCCCAATTAGGGAGCACCATAGTCTTGAGGTGCTCTGTAACTGAAATTGCATTGCCAAAAGAGCAAAGATCTTGGGGATTACAGAAAGCTAAACAGGACATGCTGTGAGCCTTTTTAAGAATCCCAGCATAAGGTTTTGCCTTCAAAGATGGAGAAATTGTTGCAGAGCCATATTCTGAAAAAGGAATGGTATCAAACATTCCTGATTGTTTTTGGAAAAATGCTGATTTCTATTATTTCCCCAAAGACATTAAAACTGCATAGGCAGGTTCTTTCTAAACACATTAAACCAAACTATTATAATGCAAAAATGTTCCCAATTTTTTCCCACAGCTGAAGTCCATTGCAGCCCCAGTGCTGTATGTCCAGAGGATGATGAGACCAACCATCCTTTTTCATGAAGAATACTATCCATGGATACAGGATTGCACTATCCACAGAAAGCAGGATTTTTACACTGATACTGAATTTGTTTTCCTCTGCTTATCTAATGATGGTTCCTTTTGAGGCTTGTAGAAACACATATAGTTCTAAAGAATTACTTCTAATGTACAGTTATCACTCTGAATACAATTGTAGAGCTAAAACATCCCATGACTCACCTTTAGGCTTGATTAGGTGTACCAGTATTGACCACAAAAGGATTTGGTCCCACGTGTTTCCCAGATTAGTCCTCCTGTTAAAGAGAGACTGGAAACACTCCACATCCTGAGCCCCATTCATAGTTCATCATCCTTTTTTTTTCCGTTTCCACTGTCCTGATAGTCCTCTGTTTCCATCTTCACCTGATACTTATCTCAGAATCTAATACCCGTAATAATGAGTTACAAGTTATATTTTTGAGACTGTCAGGCATGGGATATCTAGGATCCTTGATCAGTATCTTTCCTTACTTTTCTGAAATGGACTTTGACCAAATTTTCATGAAGAAATTGGACTCAGATTTCCAAGATGTTCCTCTCAGTTGTATGCTTTTATTTTCAGACATGCTGTCACTGGTAACCTAAACTTAGATTCCTAAAGAGATATAGGTGCACGTCTAAATGTTTGAAAATGTTGCCCAGTGTCTTCAAATGGAATTTGGAAACAGTAAAAACTGAAATTCCCACCTTCACGGGGTATCCATATGTATGACATAGGTTTCAGATTATCTCTCCTGAAAAAAGCTCCAAAACTAAACCCAGACAGAACAATAGCAGACAAAATCCTACTATCATTGGAGCTGGAAATAAGGAAATGTTTCCTTTAGTGTTGCTTTTCTGTGAATACGGCAGGATGTAAATTCCATTTCATGACATCACAGGAGAGACTTAACTTTCCTCACCTGCTGAGGTGGGGCTTGCTTTCAGCAAATGTTTTCAAATCAGTCACTTGCCTGCTCAGTCGAATCCTAGAAAGGGAATGTTTTGAATGCCCTTCTTTGTATCATTCAAGAAAAAATTTTTAAATTATTGTTAATACACTGGAACACTAACCTGTACCCATGACAGAGGAGTAAAATAATATAATGAAGTGATGGTTTAGAACTGATATGTATGATACAAAATGCAAAAGGTTCTTTCAGTCAGTGAATAACTCCCACATAGCAATTAATGGAAAAAGATGAATATTTTAATATACAGTACCTACAGCCAACCTACTTGAAATCAGACAGATAACCTTCAGTTCCTTGGCTCTATGGGTGAAATCTTGGCATTACAAACATGCAAACAAGTTCTACTTTGTACCCACGTGGTTTTAACTTGAAGTTGCTTTCAAGGGAATGAAATTTAATAAAAAAGGCAGTTCATTATGTTGGCTGAACTACTATATTTTTTATTTTCTTTAGTGAACCCTTTGTTCTGCAATCTGTTGCTGAATACAAGTTTTTCCTGCTTTCCAATGTGAAGCACAACACACTATGCTGTGGTGCTAAAGCTGTGCCTAAGCACCCCTGCACCCCTAATCTGGCTGCTGCACACCCCAGGGGGATCCTGAGAGAACAAGGAAGGAGGCTGTGTAGTTCTTTGGGGCAACTGGAGTTTTAGTTCTCCCCCAAGCCACTTTGAGACCAGTTTGTCCCCGCCACATCAATAAGACCAGGTGTGTGGACAGTCTGATGTGTCTCTATCAGCCTGCTTTGACCTGCACTTTCTCCTTCGTGCAGTAATTCTTCCTACATCCACTTCAGAAGACAGAAAATAATAGGCTTACATTTCAAATAGACATTAAGTAACAATTTCTGGTTTTAAGGAATAAGAGCTCTAGAGAGCACATGAAATTCCCATCACTGCAGGTCTTAAAAAACACTCAGGGTGATGAGACAAATACCTGATAGAATTGGTATAGATTGATTTTGCCTCAGGGCAAATGTATTTTCTATTACTCTAATTTAAAACAAAAAGACAGCAGAAGAGGGCAAAACATGAGAGTAACATAAGACTGGCCTTGTTTCCTGCATCTTGTAATTATTTTTTTACATTCCTGATAAAGCTGACATGTACCTTGATTTTCTAAAGTTTTTGCTACTTGCCCTCGTAAAGGATTAGGAACAACAAAGATTCAGATAAAAACTGGATGAGCAACATGAAACGTGCTGGAATGTGGAAGACTTCTCAGGCTGCCAAGAAAAGTCTGGAAATGCCATTTCTTGGGCAGATCCATCAGCACGCCTCGCACTTTGGAGATGTACCAGTGGGAAGAAGGGCTAACTGCAGAGAGTGGAGGTCTCCGTTCTTCCTACTGATTTTTTTTCTGGTTTTTTTTCTTTTTTTTTTTTTCACCAAAATTTGGAAGTCAGTTTTTAAAAACCTGTCAGGTTGCTTACATAAAATGCAAAGCAGTATTTGTTCTGGAAAGGTGGTTAGCTCACTTCCACTCTCATCACACGCCTAATGGCTTTTCCAGCTAAAAGTGTATCATTTATGTTTCAAGCATGGCATTGTGTAGGTTGTCAGCTGGAATGAAGACGTGTAATTTTCCTTGGGCTGAAATAATATCTTCCGCACCAGCACTGTTGCATTTGCTCTTCTCCAGCATATCTGCGCTGACATTCTGTCACAGAATTGTGCACTGATGGTTTCCAGGGGGAGAGGACATGCACAAAGACAAATCTAATAAAGTTTTCTAAGTGCTTGTGTTTCACATCCTGATAATTTTAAATGATGGGAGCTGCTTCTGCAGCTCTGGCTGGAGCGTGAGTGGTGTGTGACCAATACAGGTGCATCCTCCTCCTCCTCTTTTGGATTCTATCAACTGACTTCTGCTCATGGCAGGAGGCTGGAACAAGATGATCTTAAGGTCCCTTTCAACCCAAACCACTCCACGATTCTATGACTCAGTAAAACTGCTTTGACTTCTAAGTTACTCTCAGTTTACTCCCAGATTGTTGATTTTTATTGTACATACACCAGGAAATGTGTGCTATATTTTAAAGCAATAGAAGGATTTCAGAAGGTATATTTATCTATGAAGGCAATTATTGGAAGTCAGAACTCAGTGGCTTGTTAACAATAGGTTGGATGATGCAAAAGAAATAAAAAAATACAGTAAAATCACAGCAGCAGCAGTTGTAAATTGAACAAAACCCTCCCCACTTCCACCTTACTATTTAGACTGGCACAAAACACCACCACTCTTCATCCTAGCTAAGTCAGGAGATGCAGATCCAAGGTGTAGGGAGCTCACTTACAGGTTCTTGGAGATTTTTTAAGTCTCTTCAAGGACAAGTAGCTAAAGCTGTCTTCTAGTTCAGCATATATACAGTGGTTTGGTAACCCTGGGATAGGTAAATCTTATGTAGGATGACAGTAAACATTTCCTCCTGCCTGTGTGACTCTGCGGTAGTGGTTAGCAGTGCACCCAAAATGTACAATTCTTTCTAAATTTAGTGGACAGTTGTTATTGGGACAATAAAAGAACTGTCATTATGGGAAATGATTTGAGATTAAAAATCAAAATGCTGGGAAGATACTTGCCTATTGCATAAGATTATTGTTGAGCCTTAATGCACAATTTTCTGTGCTTTTAGGTATCCAAAAGTATTTAGCATGTAATGGCACTTTAATGTTTCCAAATTAAATGTATTATGGAGAGTTTCAAGGATGCCCAAAAGAATTTTCCTTGTTATATTTCCTCATTGCCTGATTGCTCCTGTCACTAGAGAAGTGCAAGGATGCATTCCAGTGTTTATTTTCTTCTCTCTTTTCTAAGAAATGACACCAATATTTCACTGGCCATTCCCATACTAAAATTGGCTGAGATAACTCCTGGAAAAGGGGGCTGGAAGGGATGCAAGAATGGAGAAACAGGATGAAAGGTATTTGGAGTGAGCCATAGATTAATGACAGCATTTGAGATTCTGTTGCAGGCAAATTGCATCACACTAACTCCACTGAACAGTCTGGATTTGGGCATTGTAACAAGATCAGAAAGTCTTTTCTTATATTTTAACCAAGGAGATACCCAATCTTGTTGCTGCATCACTGAATGCTCCTTTGGGCAGCTCCTCTGAACTGACTTTCCATCTCACTTTTGTAACTGTGAGGGCTGAGTTGGTGTTATTTTTGCTCCTAGACATTCTGATAAGTCTTGTGGTATTTGAAAGTTTAATTGGGTAGCTCATCTTAGTTTCAAAAAACAGTTAAACATTGCTGCAGGATTTGATGCCCTGAGTCTCCATACCTGCACAGCTCCCTCTGCTCTTGGTGTAAAATCAACTCCACAGAGATAAACCCAGAAATAAACCAATATATTTTTCTCCTAAATAAGTAGTCTTTGACAGTAAATGGTTACACTCTGTTATGAATGTGACATGGATGAGGAAATTGTCATTGAAGTGTACTAAAAAACATTTTCCATTTTTATAGCTCTGTAGTTGTTTTGTCTCCAGCTGCTCAGGAGACTGGCCAATGGTATAAAAATACAGGATAGAGAAGATGTTCCCAATTAGTGATGAAATCCATAAGATTGACAGACACTGAAATCAAGCTCTTGTCATCACAAGTGAAGAAAGCCAGCGTGGGCAGTGCCCTCTGCAACATTCCTCCCCTTTGCCTGAGACTCATTGCTCTGAAATAGGTGTCTGGCAAGATGGGGAGGTGATGTTCTCTCTGTTTTTGGAGGCACTCAGTGTGGTGCATGGAAATGACTTATTCCCATTCTCCCAGAAAGACAGACGAGAACTTAACACAGCCCTGAATGTGTTGGTAATCTGTTGTGAATATGGACTGGTCTCTCCAACATGGATGCTCACCCCAGTGTGCATTCAGGCTTTTCCACTTAGTAGTTGCCTGCCTGAAAGCTAGAAAATGGATTGGGAACAGTCACACAGGCATGAAATGGCTTTTTGTCGCTTCATCTTGCCATTATGTGTCATGCCATTGGCAATTTCAGTTTAAAGAGAAGACACTAAATCTGTAAAACAATCTGGCTGATGTAAGTCAGAAACAAGGCAATCACACACACCCATCCCTGAGAAGGCTGTCTCTAGAGCCGAGACTCCTCTTCCCAAAACACAGGTGGCAAAGTCGGTTCAGATAACACTAGGAAGAGAAATACATTTCGGAAGTCCCAGTTACAAATGCAAAGTCTGGGTTATAAGTTTGAGTTGGTACAGGACTCCGGGTCAGAACTTTATGATGAAGATGCAAAAAGTTTTCCGTCATGTCAGAAAAACATGATGTAAAGGAAGGCTACTGGGGTTTGCTGAAAGGGACAAAACATTACATCAATCTGGTCAGACTGCTAGACTTAAATCAGTTTTCTCCATCCTGGGTGGAGTAGGAGGAATGTGCCTGTGGTGTCCCAACAGAAAGTCCTGCTTCGCACTGAAGGGTTTGGGCACATGGACAGCAACCAGGATCATCTGTAGGAGAGATCCTAACCTAAGAAAAGCCTTTTTTAAGAGAAGATGCCATAACAGAATATATCTAATTCAGAACTAGGACAGACAAGCTGTTCGGAATCTCTCAACTGTTAACACCCAACAAACACAAACATCAGTTCACTCAGTAGAGAGACAGAAGAATACATTAGCCAGCAATAAACAGATGGTGAAACTGCTAGGAGAGACAATCAAAGGGTCTAAAATGAGTTTGAGACATAAAAGAAGAATTAAGACTACAAAATAGTTCTATTCAGAAATAATACAAATAACAACTGAAAAAAGTGAGTTAAAATTATCCTAAAAACACCAGACTGGCTAATATGGCTGCAGTTCCGTGTGTATGAGTTTTAGCTACAAAGCATTCTGACATATTTATAAATAACGATCAATGCAGCAATGTACCTACAATGGCCAATGTACCTTGAAATACCAAAAATAAGCAACATAAAATACTTACTATTTTGGAAAATAACTTTCTTTAAGGACTAAGATTTTGGCTGTTTTCTTCATATTTTGGCTTGGTGCAGAGCAAATGGTTCTGAAAGATTTTTCTGAGTGGGTGACACTACACAGCATATGGCAATGATTTCAGTCAGTAGTCACACTGCATTAAAACAGAAAATTGATATTAAAAATACAGCTAAATTATACACTCTTGAGTATTTTACTGATTTTTTTGCAGCATGGATTTCAAAAGGAGCATTTATTTTCTGTGAAGCTGGAACCTGAAAAAATAGCCAAAATTACTTAAACTGCTTTTCACACCAGGAGGCAAAGCTCTCCTTAAAAATAATGCCTTAGAGTACTTTACAGTTTGGAACAACAATGCCATTCTCTTCTTTTTCAGCTGAATTTGAACAACAGAAAGCTATCAGAAACAGCTAAAATTCTGCTATCATGAGAAAATTGCAGATGTGGTTTGTTGTCTGTCCTTCAGATTTTGCTGGGTCTGTACAATGTTATTTTGTGTACTTTTTGAAAACAGTGTTTTTCACCTATTAATTCACTAAGACAGTATCTTAGGTTCCATAAAGAGAGAAGCTGAGAACCTAAAACCTCTAGTAATATAAGGACTGAAGAAAGAATTGTGAGAAAATATGAAACTTCTTTCTGCCACGTTCCTGCAGGGAGACAGAAAGATGGGGGGAAAAGCAGCTTCTCAGTGGATAGAGAAAACCAAGTAGAATTTCATGCTGTCCTGAGCAGGGTTATACATATGTACTGTGCCCTGTTAGAGAGGGCAGGGAAAATGAGTCTGTGTTTCCAGATAGGTGGCGGTTCTAAAGCATGAAACATCACAAGGGGCATTCAGATACAGATACACAAATTCAAGTCCAGTTTGGGATGAACAGTGCATGAAGTACCAGGAGTAAAGAGAATTTTAAGCTTTTGCCACTTTCTGGAGCTGCTTCCATCTGTGACACATGTTGATGTCCTCAAGAAGCTCTAATATGGTTTGGGAGGTCTGTCTGCTTTCAGGAACTCACAGCTCAAGGATCCAGTCCTATGGATTATGAGTTGCACAGCAGGGTATCAATTCAGGTCATCTGTTCCAGTATACAAAATGCTCGAGTGACAGAACAACCGAGCCTCATACTTCACATTGCCAGCCCGAATCTCTCGGGTGGTTCTGGAAGCTTAGGGACTGT
>VXBB01003621.1:191-10662 GCA_013399915.1 Illadopsis cleaveri | reverse complement strand
GCTGAAAATGACTCCTTTATTTTTGGGATGTGTCTCCCTTTTATACTATTTCACACAGACCAATCTGATTGGTGACACACAGACAAACCTCTTCACTCACATTGCTCAGAGCAGAGGGACAGCAAGAAGAAGACCCTCCTAGGGAAAGGAATGAATAACAAAGGTACAGTTACAAAAACATTTCTCCTGTTTACAGAAAATTCTCTGGGAAGAGAATTTCAGAAAACCAAAACACCTCAGGCACAAACGAGGGCTACAGAAATTCAGTGTTAGGGTGGAATGGTGCTGCTAAAACTGAGAAATGTCCCTTTAGTTCTGGCACAGCTGAATTTCCTTGCCCTGGTGTCGCAAGAGGGCACAAAAAGACACACACTCACCTGTCAGGATGTGAGGTGAAAAGGAAAAGGGGAAGTTTATTTGGGAATCTCAACTTATATAGGTTTTGGGATTTGGTCAAGGGTTGGGGGATAAGAGGAACACCCCTCTGACCCCAGTGGTCAACTCAGAAGTCCATCAGTTTGTCCTTCCCCCTAGAAGGAATGTGTTGTTTACAAAATATCACTCTTTGTTTTTATCACAAGTGTGAGAAAGCTCCAGTAGATATGAAAACAATCAGAAGGCTGAAAAAACCAGAGCAACACCCTGGGAAAGGTGTGGGGTGAGAGAGAGGCTGGATGGAGCTCCCAGAGTTAAACCTGAGCCTTCCACAACTGTCCCAAACCGGATCCTTGGCTGGGATCAGGATTTTGACTCTGATTTCATTGAGTGCCCTGAGCATCTTGTGGAAGAGGGGAAAAAAAAACCCCAAAAATAAATCCATGCAAAAGTTACAGTTAAATAAATAAAAGCCCCTAGCAAATTGCTTTGCTGCAGGGAGAGTTTGCATCAGAAAGAAACAAGGACAAAAGGAGCTTTCCCAAACTCCTGGCAGATTTATTCTGATCAAATAAATGTGTAATTCCTGCTGCTCACGGTGCATTTTCATCATCGTGTCTGGCTGGAAGAAACTCACCCTGATTTCCATCAGTTTGATTTAAAAACTCTCTATTTTTTTTTTTTTTCCAGCAGCCAGATTTTGTAACAGTTTTGTATGGAGCAGCTTTTATTTTGTGGAATCAATGATATTGATTTCCCTTTAAATATAAAGATTGCCCAGTTCCACACCGGATGCTACAACAGNTCAGAGCAGAGGGACAGCAAGAAGAAGTCCCTCCTAGGAAAAGGAATGAATAACAAAGGTACAGCTACAAAAACATTTCTCCTGTTTACAGAAAATTCCCTGGGAAAGGAATTTGAGAAAACAAAAATACCTCAGGCACGGAACCAGGGCTACAGAAATTCAGTGTTTTTATTTCCAATTATTCTGCTGGAATCCAGCTGGAGGAGGAGGGGCTGCTCCATTTAGGAGGGAAACTTCTGAGAAAGCTCCAAGGGGAAATTCCTGACTGGGCTGAGAGCTGCAAAGAGGAGGAGAAGCCAAAGGGAGGTGAAGGATTTGACCACGTGCAGCAGGAAATGTCGAGGGCTGATTTTTTTCATCCTCTCTGTGAAGCCAGGCTCAGGAGTTTCTCTGATTTCAGTTCACAGAATCACAGAATTTCTAGGTTGGAAGAGACCTTCAAGATCATCGAGTCCAACCCATGCTCCAACACCTCAACTAGATTACGGCACCAAGTGCCACATCCAGTCTTTATTTAACCACATCCAGGGATGGTGACTCCACCACCTCCCCGGGCAAACCATTCCAGTTCATGCTTTTTGTACCTTCCTGTCCTTCCACTCTGCCCTGACCCCCTAAAAAATCCTCTTTCCACCCCATCAAACCCTGTATTTATGTATTTAGTATTTTGTATTTAGTATTTGTGGCCTCCACAGCACCGTGTTTGATATCCTATCATGCAGCAGGAGTCAGCTGCTCTACGTTTGACATCTGAATTGTGTTAAGAGAGGAAAATCATTATAAAATGGACAGGGAGAGGCTGCACTCCCCTGGATCAGCCCCTGCTGGAGGCTGCCCACGAGCTGCTGAAGCCAAGGAGGGAGAAAGGACATCAGAAATTCCAGAAAAGGGCTTTGCTCGTGGTCACATTGCTGCAGTGTAAGCAAACTCTTATTTGTTTAGTTCAGTGCCACAATTAGTGGAGATCAAAGTGCCCGCGAGGGTGTTTTAATACTGTAAATGATTCGGTAATTAACCTCAATGCACCCTGCTTAAAATCTCCAAAAGAGCTGAGAAAATATCCTTCAAAAGCAACAATACACGACTGCGCCTCTGCTTAATTATAAATAAAGTGAATAAAATGAGCCTCTAATGGAATGTGAGGGTTGGGGTGTGAGAGGGTGCAGGAAGGAGAGGGAGAAGGAAAGAGGGAATTAAATCATCTTTCTTCAGAGCTGAAAGAGAGATTTGTACCACAAACATGGAAATAAAGCAGCATCCAAGCAAAGGAGAAGGTGGTGAAAAAGAAGGACTGGCCTCTGCTCTAAAACTTCCATCTTGTTTTATATATTTATTACTATATTCTAAACCCTTAAACTCTAAGTTTTGCACCCTGTGATATCACACACTTCTATTCAAACCCCACACCCACAATCCCAGTGCTGTCACTCAATTTTGGGAGCCTTTTCCACGGCCTCAGGTCCCATGCAGTGTTTGCTTGGGGGTCAGTGCCTGTCAGCACAGAAAGTCTGGAATTCTCAGTGCCCAGGGTTCCAACATCTAAGGAGCCCTGGCAGCCCAGCTGGGACTGGAGATGCAGAGAAAAGAGAATTTCTATTGGAATTAGGGCCAAGCTGACATGAGGCACTGGGACACGGGAATGAAGATTCTGTGAGGGATGTTTGCATCACTCCTGTGATTTCACAATGAGTAAAACCTCTCTGGATTGAGTCCTGTATCTTTAGGAAGACATTCTGGCTTCACAGAAGCCAAAAGCTGATCCAAATTGTACCCAGCAGCTTCTGGCAAACAGATATTTATACAAACCCTGCTTTGTTTCAAAGCCTTCCATGTGCATTTTCTCCACTCCAAAGCTGGCAGAGCCAGCTGAGACTGGCAGAGATTTATTTAAATGATCCAGGGCTTACACCACGTCCCCAAACAGGGCAGTATCCAGAGGTGAGTCTGATCCAGCTCTAATTTACCAGATCCTTAATTACTTAAAGGATTACTCAGTGATTAATTCAGTCCCTCTGCAATCATGGTTCTCTATTCCCGTATTTTTCCCCCCTGGAGTCAAGCTGAGCTGTAACAGATCCTTCCACTTTGCATTTCCAACTCAAATTTACCAGAGAGAGGCAGAAGTTCTGCTCGAGTGAATCAGCTCTAACCCCCATTTCCTTTCTCACTTTTCCAGCTCCAGAGAGAGAGAGAAAAAAAAAAGCTGCTAATCAACAGGAAATGCAGTTTTGACTGTGTGAAAACTTTGCCTTTTGCAACTGCAGGCAATTCTAGCAAGTCTATTGAAACATTTGCACTCCTGTGGCACTGCTGGAACGCTGCTATTTTTCAAATTACACACTGGATACCAGCCCTGCACTGAGCAGCCTTTCCCCAGCTCCTTGGGATGGGCTCTATTCCCTCATCCCTCCCTGCTGAGTTGGTGTTTTCTCCAGGAGCATTCCTGTTCGCTTCAGAGGGGATATTTGCAGCATCAAAGCTTTAAGGAACTCCAAAATCCACCCTGAAACTCCTTTGTGCCCTTGGTGTCCGTGGTCATTAGCTCTGAGCAGGTGCCCAGGCTCACAGCAACACCCAGAGCAGCCTCTGGAGCTCGCTCAGCTTTCACTTGGGCTAATTCCCAAAGTCTCTCTGTCGGCAAAACCGAAATTCTCTGCCTTTCCCAAAGCCAGGAGGGAAGTGTTGCACACTGGGCTGGCAATTGGACAGCCCTGGCTGGGAACAGGCACCAGGAACTGGGATCCAAACTCCTCCTGCAGGGAATAAGATGGAGAAATATGATCTATTTCTCAGCTCAGAAGATACGTATTTATAGATATATAAGAGATAAAATTTACAAGAGCCAAACAAAATTCTGACCTCAAAGGATTTGTGATGTGCTCTAAATCTGGGCTAGAAGGGTTGTGGTTTTGTCTGTCATGAGAAGGAGCTCCTTAAATCCAGCCTGAACAGGAGAAAACGAGGCAAACAGGCAGGAGAATGAATAAATTCCAATTCTATGGATTTGTGCTGCCTGATTAACTGATTCTGCCTGAATTCTGAATTCTGCCACCTGCCTCTGCCAGCTCCTGAGTTGGCCCTGTTGATGGATATTGATTCCCTGCAAGATTTTCTAGCCCAGACAAACCTCTCCCAACTCCCCATGAGCAGTAAATTCTGAATGCTCAGAACTAAAATCCACCTTCCTTCCTTCCCTCCAGCCCTACTGGCCCCATCTCCGAGCAATTCCCAGATTCCCTGGCTGAGGAATCATTCCTGACCTCTCCTGACTGATTCCTGCTGTGTTTGGAATCTCCAAGCTGTTTTCTCCCAGGTCACAAATTCCCCCGTGTGGATTTTTCACAGCTGGGGAGGTTTTCACAGCTCTCTCAGCATTTTTGGATCTAGAAGTGTTCATAGTTCTGCTGGCTGGTGCAGATCCTCCAGTGTCTGACAAACTCCCAGCTTTTCTCACTTGTTTGGGAACTCCGAGCAATTCCCAGATTCCCTGGCTGAGGAATCATTCCTGACCTCTCCTGACTGATTCCTGCTGTGTTTGGAATCTCCAAGCTGTTTTCTCCCAGGTCACAAATTCCCCCGTGTGGATTTTTCACAGCTGGGGAGGTTTTCACAGCTCTCTCAGCATTTTTGGATCTAGAAGTGTTCATAGTTCTGCTGGCTGGTGCAGATCCTCCAGTGTCTGACAAACTCCCAGCTTTTCTCACTTGTTTGGCAAAATTGGAATCAAACAATGGAAATTCTGAGCAGGAAGGACAGATGGATTTGCATAAACCTCCCACCCACCCTCAAAACATGAGGTTTTCCTTAGGGAGCCAGGCTAAAAATGAGTGAAAATATCCCTCAGGCAACTCCCAGGGTTTGTGTGTCTTTGCAGGAGCTTGTGCTGCCTGGAATACATAATGGGATCCTGCCTGGAACGCCAGAGAATTCCTTGGAGATTTGGAGGTATAACAGACAGTGGAGGAATTTGTAGCAGTTACCTGACTCAATACAACATTGAAGCATTTTCAGCAGAATGAGCTTTTCCATTTTGTGCTGTAAAAGCCGTTAGGAGAGCTGAACAATCCTTTAGCAAATGTCACCAGCAAAAAAAACCCCACATCTACTTTTTACGAAACTCCCCTGTGCTCATCTGGTTTAGACCCTGGGTTCTGATTGTGTAGCCAGGATTTTTGGGCTGATTTTGGCCGATTCCAGGTGCAGGAATTCCTTTGGCACCCTCGGGCAGAGCCTGAAGCTCAGGCAGCACTTTGGGGAAGTCCTGCTGAGAGCAGCCACAGCAAAACCCCTGAAGCTGCAGAGCTGCTCCCCCGCAGATGTCTGGGGCTCATCCCACCCCTGCCAGCACCAGGCACTTTGTACTCACCAAGGATCAGGGAAGCTTGATTGATGTTATTAAATTAATCCACAAACAATCCAAAAAGGAGACAGAGGAGTCCTGTAACTTTATTCCAACAAAGGGAGAGGCCTTGGGGCATTTCCCCTGGGGTCTCTCCGATTTTATCTCCTATTTATCCCAATTTCCCGGCCCCATTTCCCTCCCTCTGTCCCCACTGCCTGAGGTACTTGAGAGGTGCAGACTTCCCAGAGTGCCCAATATCTAAAATTCCCTTTTAATGTATCACCCCCCTTTTAATTTTTCATTCTTATGGAATTTAGGGGTTTTCCATTGTTTCTTTCATCTTTCAACATCCAATTTCATTCCTCAGCAAACCCACAGTTTGTCTGTAAGGGCAAATATCTTCTTTTCCATTCATGGATCAGTGGGATCCTTCCCATTGTTTGTTTTTTCTCTCAGACTAAAGCAATCCATGCTGTGACAGGCATTTCTCAAAAGCACCCCCCAAAAAAGCCAACTCTGACACCACCTCACAAATTCTAATTACTGAGGAGATTCTGCCCGTTTGGGTTTTGTGGTTGGTCATTTTCAATTCCAATCCAAATTTCAATTTTAATTCCAAGCAGCACAATTTCAATTTCAATCAACAAAAACGTGACAAAAGTTCTGTTTCCTGGCCATCAGTGCTGCTGACTTCTGCACCTCATCCATTTCTGTGATTCTGCATTCCTCCTCCCATTGCCAGTGGAGACAATTCCATTACAGAACACAAAGGAAACAAAAATCTGCTGCCCTTTGTACATTCCCTTTTCATTGCCTAGGAAACCAGGAGAGATTAGCAAGGCAAACTGAGGAGAGGCACAGAAAATCCAGAATCTGGATGGAAAAGCAGCTCAGGTGTCGCTGCTGCTGCCACAGAAGCCGGGAGATTTTTGTATCCCGGGATAAAAGTGTCAGCAAATCCTTCCCATAAAGGTGAACGGTTCAGGGGGCACAGCCTCGGATCTGCTCCTCATTCCCAGCTTTGCTCCTGCTGGGAGAGCCCTGGGGAGCTGCTGCACCATCCTACAGGTGCTCATGGAATCCCTGAGGCTGGAAAAGCCCTCCCAGACCATCATCACATCCAAGCTGTGCCCCATCCCCACCCTGTCCCCCGCCCAGAGCTCTGAGTGCCACCTCCAGGAATTCCTTGGGCACCTCCAGGGATGCCCAAGGAATGCAAGATTTCAAACCTCCCCGAGCAGTTCCAATTCCTGAGCACCCTTTCCATGGGGAAATTCCTCCCACAAAGTGTAAAATCTGTCAGGTTTGGGATCCAGAGCTCCTCGGCTTCCTGCGGAAAGAGCTNCCTTCAGCCCTCCCCTCTGGGAGGAGGTTCCCACAAATTCCATCCCTCCTGGCTGGGGTCTGTCCCACTGCCTCATCCCAGACCTTGCCGGTGCCACGGGAGCCGTCCCAACCTCCCAAACGCCAAAAATCCCTTTTTTAGGCACAGGAAGGTGTTACAATGACCACGAACGCCCCGGGCAATGAATCCCGAGCTTTTAGCAGATCCCACTCTAGTCACTCCTTCTTCTCAAGCCGAATATCTGATGGAATTACAGCTCTGGCTTCATGAAAGGGAATGGTTTTGTTATCTGGTACTTTTTCGGTGTTTCTGGTTCTTTTATCTGCTCCTTTTTCAGCGTTTCCCAGCCCANCGCCCGGGGCGTTCGTGGTCACTGTAACACGTTCCTGTGCCTAAAAAAGGCATTTGGGAGGTTGGGAGAACTCAAAGACACAAATAAATCAGCACTTTTAACCCTCGGGGCTGTCTCTTGGCCCGTTCCTGTTTGTCCTGGGCAGTCCCTGGGTTTGGCTCCATCCCCTGGGATATGCCAGGGCAATACTGTGCCGTGCAAATGAGGTTTTTCTTTAGTGATTCCCTTCAGCCCTCCCCTCTGGGAGGAGGTTCCCACAAATTCCATCCCTCNGTTTCCCAGCCCGGGGCATCTTTGCAGATGACAGCAGGAGCACCAAGAGCTCTTTCCGCAGGAAGCCGAGGAGCTCTGGATCCCAAACCTGACAGATTTTACACTTTGTGACAGATTTACACTTTGTGGGAGCCCTGGAAGGGAAGAACTGCGAACTCATCATTATGAAGAGATATGCAAATCCCTCCTTTGTTTTCCAAGGAACCATTTAATTGTCTATTTTTCACCCTCAGATTTTCCCCAGCAGTTCCATTAGCTGACATGACAAAATGCCAGCTCGTTTCATATTTAAATGCAGGACCAATTTGAAATAATGTATCTTGACTTTGGGAGCATATTCATCTGTTATTACTCTATGAATTATGTCCAAAAGAAAGAACCTAAGCCCTTTTCTCCTATTTGCAAGGTTGACAGAAAACTTGTATTTTCTGGATGAAATAAGGCGCTTTTGATTGGTTTATTTTTCAATTTATTTTCTACTTTAATTTTTTTTTCCTCTTTCCCAACTCCCACTAAAATAAAGGGTGTAAGTCCTTGTCCTTCCTCCTGCTGAATCCCCTTCCCTTCCTATTTGCAGATTTTCCTGCTCTTTGCTGTAACTTTCCCCCTTTCAAGCATGCAGAAAACTTTCAGGATGCCCTTGGACACACACGACTGTCAGGAATATAAAGGGATTTCTGCAAAACTGCTCTGCCAGTAAAAAAAAAACCAAACTCACAGCTGTTCTCATAAACACCTGAGCCATGCAACTCCTGACAAGGATGGCAAGAATTTCTCTCAGTCTGCAGCAGGGAAACAGCATTTTATTTGAATTACGAGGAGATTATCCCACAAAATTATTTGACAAAATATCCTTATTTTGGGATGGGCTGCATTGGGATTCCCAGCTCATCCCTGGCAGGGGAATCCCAGGCTGGAATTAACTGACCTCACGGGGGTGACAGGGCCATGCCATGCAGGCAGAGCACTGATTTATTATTTAGGGCAGGAGAATTCACTCCTGACAATCCAAGATTTTATTCCAGCCAAGTTTCAGAAGCTCCTGTTTGGGAATTTCCACAAGAAGGCAGAGCTTTGATCCCTTTCCTCCTCAATGCTTGGATTTATTGCCTAAAATTCCCACTTTATTCAGCTGCCAAGTTTTCCTTGGTGGCCTGCTAGGGAGTGAAAGGCTAAATTTGATTTAAAGGTCAGAGGAGATGTGTGGCACCTACAATCCACCTCGGAATTGTTTTTGTAACACTAAGCAGGGTTTACAAGGAGAGAAAATTGGAGGTGGTCAGCACAGGTCGTTGCAATCCCAATGTCTTGGAAAAGACAGTTTTCCTTTGGCTCCACTGAAAAAGGAAGGAAATGGACACATCAGTGTGGTGCTCTGGGATTTATGGAAGCCCAGGCAGAGTTCTGGGGCTGTAATTGCAGCAGCTAAACAAGGGGAAAACAGCAGGAAATTCTTCTGTTCCAATGCCGGTGCAGCAATTCCAACAAAGCAGAATTTGGGGAGACATTTTAATCTGAATTTCCTGCAGGTCTAAATAAACTCTCGCCAATGGTCTGCGAGCGTTCTCCCAGCAGACCTTGTTATTCTTTCTGCATCTCCACATCTTTTAATTCACCACCCAAATAAGGCCCCAGAAGAAGAGATTGCTTTCCTTTAAAATAATTTTACAACCACAGCCCAATATATTATCATTTTAATTAAATATATGAAGTATAACAAGGGCCAAGACATAAATTTCCAGGGGACTGAAGCCTAATTTAATTTCCACATTGAATATATAGAACTTGGGCCGTAGAAAAACTCCAAATATCCCCATTTGCCTCTCTGCACAGCCCTTTATCTCGGGTGTTTCATTAGTCACAGAGATAAAAGAAAACAATTACAAACTAACTGGGAATTCTATAGGAGACGTTCCTTGGGAAGGAAATTAGGCATTGCACTAAGTGGAAATTTCTGTCTCAGGAGAAAAACAAAACAAAACAAAAAACCCAAGTTGTCAGGCAATTTTCCTCTGCCTCATTAAAGGAAATGGAAGTTCACTCATAATCACCATCCAATTCTCTGGAAGTGTCATCCTGCTCCTGATTTCACTGCTTGGAAATTGAGAGAGGAGCAGCTCTTCCCTGAAAAAAGCTGGGAAAAAACTGGGAAAAATCTTCAAGGGACCACTCTGGGACCTTGTAGCCCTGGTTTGTGCCTGAGGTGTTTGGGTTTTCTGAAATTCTCTTCCCAGGGAATTTTCTGTAAACAGGAGAAATGTTTTTGTAACTGTACCTTTGTTATTCATTCCTTTCCCTAGGAGGGACTTCTTCTTGCTGTCCCTCTGCTCTGAGCAATGTGAGTGAAGAGGTTTGTCTTTGTGTCACCAATCAGTTTGGTCTGCGTGAAATAGTATAAAAGGGAGACACATCCCAAAAATAGAGGAGTCATTTTCAGCCTTCTGAATCTCAGAGTCTGTATCGTTGTGGTGTAAAACAGCATCAGGACCTTGTTCCTCTCGGCGTGGAAAGAGAACCTAAATAACCCAGACAAGAGTGAAATAAATGCAAATATTGATATTCAGCTGAGAAGGAAGGTGGGAATTGAACTTCCCCAAATTGCGGATTGCACCTCATGACAGAGACCCAGAGAATGACCTGGTGTTTATTTCATCTGGATTTATCAAAATAACACCAGAGACTTCTCGAAGGCGATTTTTAAAGCACAGATCTGGGAGTCGAAGCTGCTCTTAGAGAGAAGGGAGATCACGCACTTGTGAGTGAACAATTCTGTGTTTGCCCAGCCTCTTCAGGGGTTTTCCCGTCAGTTTTGGGTCGTGGCCAGCTCTGCAGAGGAGTCAGAGCATGGGAAATACAGGTGATACAGCACTGCTGGATCACCCTGGGAACCCACACCTCCAAATCTGCCCAGGGAATGAACCCTGGGGAATCCACACCTCCAAATCTCCCCAGGGAATGAACCCTGGGAATCTAAAACTC
>VXBB01003619.1:1205297-1284396 GCA_013399915.1 Illadopsis cleaveri | reverse complement strand
AGTTTATACAGTTTTCACAGACCCCATGTGCAACATCNTACCAATTCATTTTTTGGCCAGAAGGTGATTTGTGTGTACGGGCTAAGATTCAGGTGGTTCCCGTTTTTCCTTTATGGGTTCTCATGGAGCAGATCTAATTGTTCACACAGATGCATGCACTTCTCAACCCAGCAACAGGTTGTTGTGTTAATGAACCTTTCATAGCAAGATAGTTTTCACATGGGAACCTGCAAATTGCTTAACTACACTTAGAAGAGAGGACAGGCTAGCCATTAATTAAATAGAGCAGGCCTGATTTTATGAGGCCTTTCTTTTATAATTCTTCTACCTGTCACATGTGTGTATATATATATATATAAAAGATAATTATCAAATCCTTTTGCTTTAAGAAAAATATGGGGGTCCTGAAATCATTAAGTAAAATTAAGTGGACCAATCTTTTAAAAGAAAAACAATTGTAATTTTTTGTTGCTTTCCTACTTTGAGTACCTCATCTGAAAATATGTTCCTTGCCTTGTTCTTCTCCTGCAACATGAAATTATGTGAATTTCCAGGGACTGCATTTGAAATTGCTCTTGCTGACTCTTTGTGGCCTAGTGTGTATCTGAATGCCTGGGTAATTAACTCCCTGCTGAAGGAATTGTTTTCCTGACCTGAATTCACGGGAGTTTATTGACTGGCTGCAAGGTCTCGGTGCTGTTCCAGAAGAACTTTCAAAGGAAAAGATGCAAGAATGCAGAGGATGATGCAGAGATGTACTAAGTGCAAGACACAGAGAATACTTTCCAGACTTTATTTATTAACTTTTTAGATAGATGTGGTGGGTTAACCCTGGCTGGGTAACAGATGCCCACCAAACCACACCCACACTGCCACTGCTCTCTGCAGCTGGACTGGGGAGAAAAAAGGAGCAGCCTTGGCATTAAGTGTAAGGATGGCCTTTATTTGCTTTAAAAAAAAAGTTACAAAGTAAGGAAGATCACTGTAGTATTGAACAGATTGCATTGTGATGACAAATTTTTTCATTTATTTTAGTTGGTGTACTCTGGTTACCAGTATTTCAGTTAATGCTCACTGTTAGCTTACAACAGTACAGACTTCACTTTTTTCCCCCCAATCTTTCTGAATTGAACTGTCCTGAGAATGATTTCCATTAGGAATTAAAGTTTCAGGGAGCAGATAAGTTGTTTGGTTTATCGTGTGAGCTGCCAGCATAAAAGAATCTCTAAACTTCAAGGGGGAGGGGTGAATTTTGGCTGCCTTAGGTTACAGCAGCTGTGCATTTACAGAGCAGCACAAAGCAGCTGCTCCCCCTGCCCCAGCCCTGCCAGCAGCAGCCTGGCTTGAGAAAGCTGCTGGGCAGCTCTGTGTGGAACAGCACTGCTTGTATTTCTACGAGGGAAGGGGAAAAGGAAGCACCCCTGAGCTGCAAGGGCACCTGAGAGCCCCTCAGGAACACGGGCTACCAGCTGTGACAGCCAGCAGGCTCAGAGATGCCTCTTCATGCCCCACCACAGTAACCAGCTGCTGCCACCGCAACAGCTTCTGCCCAGCAGTGGAGCTCCCACCTTCTCCAGGAGTTGGAATAGAAGATTGCTTTATGCTGGAAGTCTGGTAAAGGGATGACAAAGTACTTGGGGACATGAACAACCACCTATGACAGGGGCTATCTGGTGGTATAGACTGCAGTGCCACACAAACAATGGCCTCTTCACTTGGGAGGCTTTTTTATAGTTTAATTTGCAAGCAGACTGCCCTAAATCTCATTAACCATATCACATCTACTCCAATACAGACAGAAATCCCAACAGATGATGTGGATTCCACTGTGGAAGGCCTTAAATTACATTATTACAGTAGAAAATACAGGAGGTAGAAAGTAACTGAAAGGACAAATGCAGGTTAAGAGTCAAATCTAACAGCTCCTGTAAGCTACTTGAACATGGTTTTAAAAACTAAATCCAGTATTTCATTAACTATAGAAAACAGTTAAAATAAATTGCCATGAGAGCCCTTATATCATGCTTGATACAGGGAGGTAGGATGTAAGAATCAGAAGGACACATGAGACATGAGACTTATCTACAGCTCCTGTTTGCTTTACTGAGGCCAGAGTTTCACAGGTCAGTCACCTTCTTCAGCTTCAGACTCCGACTCTGCAACAGAGACACCTCATTAGCAGCCTGGCCATGGCCCAGCCCCCAGCCCAGCTGCTGCCCTGCACAACAGCTGCCACTGGATCCACATGGATTGTCCTGGCAAGCTCTTCTAGCCAGGACCAAGGGAGGGGCACACTAGTCTCAAAGGGGCAATTAACATCCCCCACTTCAAAACACAGCATTACTGCATTAGGGTTCCCAAAATGAACAAGGTCCAGTGTGAGCTAAGCTGCTGGTTACCTTCTTCAGCATTCTTGAGCCATTCAACGAACTTCTTCATCTGCTCCAGAAAAACACTCTTTCCTTTTGCAAGATGCGCATCTTTATACCACTTGAGGATGGGTTCTTCACTCAGAACTTCAGCTGTAAAGATGGGCAAGAGCAGTATTAACACTGAGACAAACTGCTGAGAACCTGACTGGCAGCCTTTGCTTCCTCCCCTGGAAGCACCATCATGTACTTCTCCTCTGGGTACAGCTGGACAGACCCACACTACGAGTGCTTTCAGTTTTGAAATTTGGAGAACCAGGCATTTTGGATCATTCCTCATGGTGGGAGTTTCCTCAGCACTGTATCCAGGAGCAGCACTTTCACTAACAGTCTGGAGCATTTCAGGGTTCAGATGGCACACTCTAAGAAAAGTTCAGGTAACAGCTAAGAACTGTTGCAAATTCTTTGAAAGTCCAAAGTAAACACTTCCTGTGGTGTAGGTGTCTTTTTAAATTTTACAAGTACAATACACTTCAGTTTAACAAGTTTCCATGGGTGGACAGCATGTTTTTCAGTACTACCTTTTATCAGACATTTAAAAAGAGCCTAGAGCAGCCCAGAACACATTGGTGGTCTCAATCTTCAGCTGCTCACGGTCAGTGTTAAGAGAACTAAGAGAGAACTAAGAGAATGTCAACGTCAAGAGAACTAAGAATACACTATCATGGAACTTAACAAAATGCCTTAAAAATCTAAATTTAGCTTTGTTATGCAATTCTTAAGCAGGTCTACTGTAGGCAGGCAGCATCTTTGTCTTACACTTCTCCATATGTAAGACAAAGATGCTGCAAGGCCAGCCACATGCACCTTTGCATTTTTACAAATAGGAGGTAGAAAATTCTTCAGCTTATGAAGTTGTAGCACTGATCTTCCCTAAAGAATTTGTCAGAACCAAAGCATTCTGTTTCAGAAGCTTTGAAAAACCCAAACAACCAAAACCAACCCCTCCAAAAATCCACAAACCCCCGAAACTACAATCCCACAGAAGTTACCTTTGTAGAAGAGCACCACTATTTTCTGGAAGGCCTTCATGAAGTGAATGTTGTCATAACAATACTCCTGAATCTTCAACAGAAGAGTCAGCTCTGACTGACCTTGGGTGGTGAAGGCAGCAAGTAGAGGGCTGTATTGCTGTAACAAGAACAACAGATTGGCACACACAGAGCACTTCATATTTACCCCCTGACTAAAGCTGGTTTTGCAGTTTCCATCAGCCACTGCTTAGAAATCTGCAACCACGGCCCCACCCCAGAGCAGCTGTGCAGCAGTGCCTGCCTCTGCCTCAGGCCCTTGGCCTGCAGTGCTCCTCACCAGGGGGAGAATTCCCCATCCCGTTCTGTCTCTGCACTAGCGTGGTTGTAGCCTTAACAGTTAAAAAGGAGCTGCAGATAGAGGGAAAACCAAGCTCTGCCTAAGGGGTGCAGAAGTCCATACTGAAGTTACAATACCTTCAAATGCTTAATGGCTTGCTCTGCTACCAGCTCCTCCTTTTTGTTCCACTCCACTGTGCTCATTACACTTGACCAGATTATGGCTACCACAGTCTGTTCTGAGATGTTATTTTTCTTCATCTCCTCCTTCACATACAAGATGATCTGCCAAGAGAGCCAGCACAAAGAGTCAGCACAAAGGCCACATATAGGACTAAGCTAAATTAAAACTTCTCTTCTAAAGATAACCCAGAAGGTTTCAGAATGATGACCAACCTCCTTGATCATACAATAGGATTCAAGACATTAAGGAAAGATCAAAAAGCTAGTATCAACTTCCCAGTCCTCATTTTTGTTCCCAGTGTGAGCTAAGTTCTGTATGAAAGAGACAGGCACAGAAAGCACCTCCACCTTGTCTACAAACACCTACATCCTTGAATGGATCTCCCCGTGACATCTGCTCCTGCAGTTCCTTCTGCAGCTCCTTCCGAGCTCCTATGGATTGCTGGTTCCGAACATACTCAGAGAGTTCCTTTAGTCCTGCTTCAGTGAAGTACTTGGAGAAGTGTTCAACACTTTGTTTGTTGGCTGGGAAGAGTTCCTGAAAACGAAGTTTACAACTCTTTTGTAAAAGAAATGTGTGTTGAGCACTTTGCAGGCAAATGCTGCTCACTGAACTGGCTCATGGAGCAGCAGAGTAGTTCCAGTGGTACTCACCATGAGCCTGTTGTCCATGTTTACTTTGCGAAGACTGACAGCCACTGCATTGATATCCTTCTCATTGATCCATGATTTGAACAGCTTGACTGCAAAAGCTGCAGAAACACCTGTGCAGTTGGAATAGTTCTATTATTAGTGAAATTCAAAACACAGGGATCCACAGAGCTCAGTACAGGGTACCTTGTTTATCAGACTGTGCTCAAGAGCAGCAGCTGTTGCTTCCAAGCAACAGCAGCACAGTCTGCACCACCTCTCCCTGCCCAAGGGCACTGCAGCCTCCAGCACGCTGGACTTTTCTACCCCTCAGCATCACAAAGTCTTCCCTGTACTAAACTCAATTCTTCTTGCTGCAATTTAGGAAGTAACCTAAAGACATGACATACCTTTTGCATCCTGAAAGGTCCCTCTCCAAAACACAGAAGTGCCTTGCTGGGCAACTCTAGTGACAGCAGTGTCATGCAGGGAAGTCCTACACACAAGCTTTCTCAAGTAACTGATTTTCTGAAGTCTTAAGATCTTCCAGGTTGTGGGGCATGACATTTACCTTTACTAATCCTGTAGTTCATCTAACATCAGAGGAAGCTCATGAGGTGCAAGGGTGTATTGTCATCACAGTTTCCACCTGCTTGTCATGGTTCTGTCTCCCCTTCCTAAGAAGCAGCTGGGCCACACTTACCTTCTTTAACCAAGTTCTCATTGTAGAGACTGTTGAGAATTGATGCATTGAGTGTCCCGTTGGCAAGCAGAATACCCGTCAGCATGGCCAGTTTGTTCCGCTCAGATTCTGAGAACCCTTTCAGGAACAGCAGCAACTGCAGGACAAGTAAAAAGAACTGCACAAAACTACCACCTCTCACTAAACTTTGGCCACTGCCTCTGTGTTAAACACTTTTGTTTCATCAAGCTAGCAGAAGCACTAGTCACTGGTAGTCATGCAAGCCAGCCATTCTTCTATGAAGAACTTTCAAGGGTTGTATTTTAGTTATCCATTCTATCATGTAACCCTTCTACAGAGTGATTAACTAGCAGAATGTGAAGGTTTATTTGTCTGCTGATAAAAAAAGCACTCCATACCTTTTTGACTTCATCTTCAAAGCCTTTCTCCAGGTACTTGTAACGTCTGATTAGCTTGTTAAAAACCTAAAAAGACAAAGTACATTATATTTTGCTGTGAACTATCCTCTGATTAGAATTTTTAAAAAAACTAAGTTCAGTAAAATAGGTCTGAACTCTTCAGAGCACTTATAGCTTGGAACACTGCTTACCACTTCCAGTATGCTTAAAGCCATGAATTATTTTTACCTTAACTTACAATTACACAAACGTTTAATTTTTGACCATTAAACACCTTGAAGTTAAATTGTTCTCATTTCAGAACTAACCTGAGCAAATGCTTGCATGGTTTCTAGGTCTTCCTGTGCTGCAAACACACAGACGTTTGTGCGTGTCATGTCGTCTGCCAGGGTCCCGCCTGGGGCTGCAGGAGGATTTCAGTGTTAGCAGTGTCACTGCCAGTGAGAGCACTGAGCACTCTCCACAGCAGAACTCCAACACACATAACATGCAGCACGTTGTCCTTTCATGATGAACTCAATGACCAGATCACCACAGACACCCCTACAGTTCCCTCTGTTCCACTGCTGCACCAGAACTTTAAAATCAACTTAGACTGGAACATTTAACTATTCTGGCCTCCTACTGCTAAGGGGATTGACAACACATCTTGTTTCCATATGAGCAAGTTAACAAGGGCATAGGAGCTCCTCTTCCCTTAAAAAAAGCCACTGAAGCTGCTTAGACATTCCAGCGAGTGTCTCTTTAGTGTCCGCTGCAATAGTGCAGCTCTGTGCCTTTGACATGACAGAGTAAGTCACAACAGTAGACTGAAACACACAGTTCAAAATTCAGTGCCACAGAGGTGAGCCTGAAACTTCAGTTATTTAGGCTGCTTCACCAATGAAGGTGCATTCAGGTCACCAGCTTCAGTGCTAGAACACCTCATCATTGACTTCTATGCTATTCTACATACAATGGAGATCCTTTGTTATGTATTAGTCAGAAATATGACTTTAAAACCAGACATGAATATTGCTGGTAATAATATTAAAAGCTGGTAATGCAACAGAATGTCAGTTTTTATTCTGGCTTCCTCTGACTGAAGATCAAAGCTGGTCTTCTTAGCTACCTGTTACAGAGAGGGAGTTGAGTAAAGCACCCCACATCACCATTAACACAGCAATGCCTTCTTCCCTTCCCCATCAGCCTCATTCCTAGAAGGAACAATTCCTAACACAGGATGCACTGGTTAAGACTCTTGAATGCAAAACCACATATTGTAACAATTACAGTATGTGCTTACCTACTTGGTGAGCATCTGTTCCTCTTTGCTCTGTACATAGAGTGTGTACCTGAGTTTACAAGACTTTTCACCATCACATTTCACTTCCTCAGTCCCTGTGTTCTCTGCTGACTTGACCACCCTCTCATTTCTCACTGCCTGATGTCTGCTAGAGCCCATGACCTCACTATTGTCAACAACAAATCATTTGTAATAGCATGTCCAAGACTAACCACTTCAGATTCTTCTGTAAACAAGCTTCCCTTCCAAAATAACAGGGCAGGACACTTAAATCACAGGATCATGTCAGAATCTTTCAGAGCAACTACTGGTCCTGTTACTACGGACCACACACCTGAAACAAGCATTCATCCATCTCTCATCATTAGAAGTGATCTTGACCAGAGTCAAGATCTACTTCTAGTAAAGAAAAACAAAAAACAAACAAACAAAAACCACCACAAACCCCCCGCCCCCCCAATAAAAAAAAACCCCAACAAAACACCAACAAAAATTAGGCAAACAAACAAAACCAGCCACATCTACCACACCCAAAAATCCAAAATATTTCTTCTAAGTAGAGCTTGTACAATCTACACTTCAAGGAATGCAAACAGGCTCAAGTAGAACTGAGGCAGGTTATACAGAGTGTTTCTACAGTAACTGCTCAGGCACCAAGATGGTCAGGTGGTTTACCACAGACTAACTTAAACCCTGTTCTACACACTCAATGGGCTCTTCAGCAGAGATTTTGTGCTGAAAGAAAACAGCTTTTGCTGTGTGAAGTGAACGAGGCTGACAGCAGCCACATCAAAGGGACTTACCCAGCATTCCACCAGCCACCAGGATGTCAAAAAGTGTTTCTGCATAGCGGCGATAATCAAGTTTTGCACCAGAAGCATCAAGAAACTTTGCTACTGCCTCCAAGTCAGTGCCAGTTTCAGTTAAACCTTGAATAATACAGTCCTGGAACTGAGTAGGGTCAAACCTCTCTTTTTCATCTGTAAAGCAAAAGTGTTGAAATAAGATTTCCATGAAGAGTTCTTTGTGATGATCATTACTTGGCTCTAATAAAGCTTACCTGACTTCTCAGTTTGATTCCTATACCCCTATTCTCATGTTAGATCACTCTTTCCCTCCAAAACCAGAGACTTAGCTCATGCTGGAAGGCAATTTTCAATACATGCCCCTATAATTTTGTACATTTGACTCCCTTACTCATGTTTTATCTCAGCTTTTTGGGCCTCTGTTTCAGATGAAATCTGACTGACAAACTGCATACCATTATCACATCCAAATCACCTGGCAATTTGCTTTTTGGCTATGAAGACCATCCCCTCCTCGTAACCTGCAGCTGAGTTTGAGGCAATGACTTTTCCTCAAGTGCTTGAGGGAAATGTAGACATAAGAGCAAACTTAATGGACTGCAACTGCAGATCTTTTCAGCATCCTTTGCTGTCGTTAAGCAGAACACACTGATGCATCTTCATACCTGACGTATCAGCTGATCATTGCCTTGTTTTTACTACTGGCAGGGCACAGTGAACATGCACCAAATCCACCCACGTAACTAACAGGAAGTCTTAAAGAGGTCTTCAATTCTCCTCATCTCAATTTGTCCTTAGATTATGGAAATCATGAGATGAAAAGCTTCTAAAGATAAGAGAACTCAACTGCAGATCTTATTTTGAGTGCTGTCTACAACAGCTTAGCCAATTCTGTTAGCAGCCTAGTAGGGCATGCTGGTGTCCAGTGTCAATGCAAGTACCAACACATTGGTAACAGCTGGGTGCAAGTTTGGAAATACTGGATCAGTTATTTTCCAGGGCAGGCCCATGGAGCTCACTGTTCCAGAAGAGCTGTTTCACAGCAAACTATGGTTAAATGCTTAAAAAGAGACTAAATCCATGGCTGCTGGCATTTCATCTTCTAGACAGATCACAGCAAACTCTATCATTCAAGAGTGCTTTGACATTCAAACAGGTTCCATAAATCCAAGTGTGCTTCTGCATGTACAGCATCCCTAAGATTGCCTCTTGGAGCTGGAACACTGCCAGTATAGAAGGTAAAACTGTACTGAAGAGAAACCCTAAGAACATCCCCACTTTCTTTTCCTGTTGGAAAAATGCTCCACCAAAATACCAAGTTACTCATCACACCTCTTCAGTCACTAACTCTTCTTATGCAAGTAACTGTGCATGAAGAGAGACAGGCCTTTGCATATCCCATACTTAAGGGCGTTTTTGGATGTTGACTGGGGGATGGGTGGGGGGTGGATTTGTGGGACTTTGCTGTCAGATTTTTCCATCAATTTTTAAAAACTGAAAAGAGGACAATGTAACTTTTATCCAGTGACTAAGACTGAAATTCTTACTATGTTACATGCCCCTTAGATGTATGCATTAACCTGCAACAAGTCTGTGCTGGAGCTCCCCTGTAATTTGGGGGTACTAAATCCTTCTGCTTGCAGGATAAACACACTCAGGACAGTTCTAAAATGACCACCTTTTAGGTGAAGGTTACCACAGCAAATTCAGCAACAATTGTGACTGCCAAATATTTTTTATTCGTGCAGAGAAAATTCCAGTCAGCCTCAAGACTCTGCACTCAGCATGGTCTCATATAAAAAATTTACAGTGAGTGTATGAAGGCACTGGTTTGTTTACTGACAGAAACCGACGTTTTACTGTACACACAGCCTTGGCAGCCGGTCCTGGCAGCGGACACGGTGCGGTAACTCACCTCTTTTTCTGGTTTTAAAACGCTGGCCCGATAGTGTCGGCTTCTGCGGCTTTTGATTATTCATAAAAGACACCCTGCGAGGAAGCAGAAGCCCCCGNCCGGAGCGGAGACGGGCAAGAACGGCAGCGAGGAGCAGCGGCAGCAAGAGCTCTGCAAGCGGAACCGACGCCAGAGGAAGAGGGGAGGGCCGCGCTCCGCCCCGCCCCGCCCGAGAGGATGGAGGGAAGGGGCCGGGACCGGGGCGGGCTCTCTCGGGGCCGCTTGTGCTGCCGACCTGCTGGGTCTGAGGTTTCTGCTCCGCGAACGGAGCTGCCCGCCCCAGCCTGACCCCGGGGTTACCGCGCCCGGGACCCGGCGCCTGGTGCCCCTGGTGGTCCTCGACCCCGCGGCAGAGCCAGCCCGACACCGCAGGGACACCTCCCCCTGGGCTGGTCTGCGGCCCACGGAGCGCAGCTCGTACGTGCCGGGGGCAGCACCGGGACCTGCGGTGCATCGAACTTCAATACCATACCTGCTGTGCTGTTTGACCCTCGATTTGCTGTTGCAGTTGTAATAAAGTCTTGTTCCAGATCTTGGTGGTAGCAGCACCGTACAAGCACTTGACGTAGTGTAGTCTGTGCAGACAGGACTACCAGTTACAAGCTGTGCTCATCTGACAGCAAAGTCCCTGGGCTCCAGAAGCACAGGCCTTTCTAGTGCCATTTGAACACGGGTTCTTTCACTAGCAATTACCTCAACAGGTCTCATCCTCCCTTCAGGCTGTAGGGCAGTCTGTCAGCAGACAGCATAAACACACCCACAGTGAAGGCCCTTTACTACGTACAAAAGACGGGCTGCCAAACTCACACAGCAGCACACACCTGGAGACGACATGGGGAATACTCTCCGTGCTGGTGTAGGACGGGGGATGCAATTGCAGCTCAGTTCAAATCACTGGGCTGGAGTAGGGAAAACGTGATCATTCTTACTGTCAGAAGGAGCCCGATTTCATCTCGTACCATTTTTGTTACTATTTCGTCCTTGAAACGATACTGGTGATAGATCCCAGTGCCATGAAATAGCAGTACGCTGCCTTACAAATTTTATTCAAGAAACATTTTTTCAGAGTCCAGTTAACAGTCCGATGAAATCCCCAAAATACTAACTTCAAAAATACCATACTCAGAGGAAGCATTTTCACCTTAATATTAGCCAATATTTGTCCATTAACCCTAAACCCAAGGCACTGATTACATTGGTGCTCCTTCTAAAATGAGCATTTGTCTGAATCACAATTCAAAAGCCAAGAAGAAAAATCAGTAATTATTAAAATCACATTTTAAGGAAAGCAAACGCAAAGATATAATAGTTCCTGTTGTCAGCTCCCTAAAGTCTTTGATATGGCAAAATGCAAAGCCCATTACTAAAGTTGAGCTTTTCCCATTAGCTGTAGTTTCTCACACTTTACCAAGAGAAAGGAACAGGAAAATTTTACCAATGTAAAGGAATAAGATCTTTTTGTATCTCTACAGATTTAGATTAAATGTGACTTATTTGAGGGTGTGTGCAGGTCACACTTTCTTCTATACTATGCTAATGTAAGCCTGCACTGTCATCATTGAAATAAACAAAAATAAATTTGTGTTTATGTAAATGAGCACAGGATCTGAACTAATGCAATACTTGTTGAGCATCTCCACAGTTGTTTCTTATGCTAGTGTTTTGGGTACAGAATGTTGATAAACGTGTTCTTACTGTTAATTTTATGGCTTTGAACTATCTACTATCAAACCTGAATATTGATTTGTATGCATACCTACACTGGCTCAGCTCAGCCATTTCCTTTTCTCCCTCTCAAATACCTTTACACTTGTTTTTCAGACTCCTCTCCTCATGGGGAAATGTTCCATCAAGATTAATACAGCTGTCACTGGATCACTTTAAAACCTCCTTTCCAAAACAGTGTCTGCCAGTGACAGTTGTTTGGCACAGCTGAGTTAAACTGTGAGCTGCCACACCTATAATGAACTCGTGCTATCATGGTTCCCCTCTTGGCCCTCCCCTCCACCTTTCCCTCCTGGTCACCTGCTGCACATCTGCTCTGCACACCTGCCCATGGTTGCTATATGCACCCTCACCTCTGTTAGGAAAGCAGCTGGTACCGGGATCCTGTCCTGCTGCTTAACCCTTCCTACCTCCAGTACCACTCCCTCACCTTATGCCTTCTCCTCACCTAGGGACGAATGCATCAGCTTTGTCCTGCTTCACCATTTTGCTGCAAAGAAAAGAAGGGGCAAAACTGTGGGTAAGGCAGAGGAGGAATGAGCGATGCCAAGGAAGTGAATAGCAGTGATTATATTCCACCTCTGGGAGAGACCAGAGCTGACAGTGGTTCAAAGAGATCTGATGATGAGGAGCAGGCCTGAGGTGGGCTGCCAGGAAGCAGAGCTGAACTGGTGTGTTACTGGGGTGGTAATATACCAGTGCCTAGAAATACTTGGCAGGATGTACTTTTAGAATCTCTCTTTTACTGATATATTGTTACATTGCTCATCAGTAATTTGTAAAGTGTCTCATTCTGATCTTTGGGATTTTCATATGCTGGAAGAACAGAAAAAATAGCTAAAAACAGTTGTGACTCTCAAACTGGATGTAGAAGTGACAAAATGGTACTATTTGTGACCTGCTCTTTGTTGCAGATATTTTCAAAATTGCATGCAAATTCTTTTAAGTTCTTGAGGTAACTCCAGAACTGTTCCAGTGTAGCATTAAACATATTAATGACAGGTCTTTTACCTGGCAGGAAAAGAGAACTGGAGCTTATATCTTGTTCTACCAAAATGGTGTGAGATATATATATATGTGTGTGTGTGTGTAAGTTCTAATTCTTTCTTGCAGGAATGCATGCAGTCAGTAGAGTGGCTGAAGAAGTCATCTGGTTGTCTGATCCTTAGGAAAGCAGCACTAATCTATATCAACGCCCCATGGCTTATGGGTTCCAGGTTTGTCTCTAGGAAACTGAAAAAAAATATAAAAAATTATTTTGCTAAGGGGAAAAAAACTTACTGCAATTCACAAATGCATGTTCCTTATCAGCCACACAAATGTCACTGCACACGCATATCTCAATTTTCTCAAGTTATAAAAGGTTGGGAAATCAACCAACTTACCTCTAATGAGACTGTTTGAATCGTGGGGGCCATGACGTCTGCAAAGAAAGCCTACAGTTGTTAGTGCATTCCCAGAGATAGTACATCATTGCCTGGTGACTGGATAACCAATTCATCTTTATTTAAATTCTAAGTTGTTGTGGTGCAAAATTATGGTTTTCTAAAGTTCTGTATTTTTGTTATTTGTTTGTAATGGTTTAACCCTGTATCCCCCATCTCCAATTTCCCATGGTCTTTCTCTGAAACAGATCCTGCCAATCTAAGTTGTTACCAAGTTTTTGCACAACACTAAGCCCATGCAGGTTCTTGATCGTGGTTATGACTTCTATGGATATGAGAAGTTCTATCACTGAGAAAACACTTTGCTGGATACCCTGCACAGAAGAAAGCAGAAGTGGATGGATGTAGAATTCCCAGCCCCAACCTCCAGGCAGGTTGAGGTGGGTCTCTAGCTGGCTTCTATTGGAAGAGAGGGGCCTACAGGTCTGCCTGACATAATTTGTGTCCATTTTCATTGAGAAATTTTCAGTCTATAGCACAACAGATTTGTTCAAACTCAGACCCATGGAGATTTTAAATTGAAAGCTTTAATTAATAGACCTTGACATAGTTTCATCAGATATTTCCTATTTTCTAGTCTCCCAAAGTGTTTTTTAGTTTGCTTTCTGACTGAATATTCATTGCTGGGAGAATGGCTGGTAAAATCTTGCTCTTTATTTCATAATTGCTCCTGTGCTTTACTACTTTAATTTTTTTTATTCCCTCTTTTCCCTGTTTAACTTATAAATAAACAGAAATCTGGGCCCAGTGACAAGATATTAAGCAACTCTAGATGTATCTCCTTTTACAGTGCCAAAGGATGAGTGCAATGGAAAACCTGTAAAGTGGCTATTGTCAGGAAACAATGTCATCATTGCCATCTTGCCCTGCTTTCTGCAGAAACACTTGTGTAATCATTGTTGGCTGGGACTGATATGGGAAGTAGGCTCCTGCCTCATTCTACAAAAATAAGTGCTCTCCAGCAGGCTACTGCTGTGTCCTGCCAACCCTTGGAGTGAGGGAAGTGCAAGACATGGGAAGAGCAGATTGAAGGCATTACTCTGGAAAGACACACACAACTCAAGGGTGAGGAGACATTCTCTTGCCATCCTCATTTTGAAGAAAGCAAAGGCAAAGCACACCAGTGGTTATCCAAATAACTTCAGTGACTGTGGAAGAAATTTGAATAAAAGGGCATAGTCCACTAGTTGTGGGTTATGTGTTCCATCTGTGTGAGAGAGAAGATACGGCATGTGAAAACCAGCCAGAGCTGGTACTGCATTGCACTTCCAGAGAGGCTAATAGTCAGCTAATGGATACCCAGAAGAATATGAAATACATATGCTACTGACATATGTCAATCACAATCCCATTCCTTGTCTTATGGTTAATACAAGATTTAACCAAAAATGAATTTTTTCTCTTTTTTTCCCCCAAACCAGTTCTAAACCTATTGTAATCATAACCAGAGTTGAACAATATCTTTGTGAGTAGTATCTTCAGTAAAATTAAAAATATAAGCAATCTCTCCCAGAAACAGTCATCAGCCAAACTCTATCACTCATGCAAGAGTCCACAGAAAAGCCAGCTCCTCAGGTCTTCTTTATCCAAACCATATTGAACCATAAACCCTATCCTGGAGGGGTTTAGGGTGCTCAATTCATATACCTGCCACCACCACTTAACAAGCAGATTTCAGTGCTGGCACTATTTCCCTGTTCATTTTTAATGTGAGGATTTAGAAGTCAAAAGTAAGAGTTTAGTACAAGTTAGATCTTGCATTACCTTGCAGAGCTGGCTTTATATCTGAAAAGTGGCTCATGTTCAATTCTGAATTACATATTTATCATCTGCAGATGGGATAGGGCAGTGAGGATGTTAGCAGTATTCCAAAGCAAAAAAAGGGATAGATGGTTCTGCTTTTTCTGGATATTGCATGGGCTCTAGGATGATAGCTTTTGTTTTGATTCATGGCATTCATCAGGGTACTCTTAGGACTGGGTAAGGTTGGTACTGGGTTAGGATTTCAGAAGATGAGAACTTTGGGTTCCTGCTGTGTCTTGATAGTCAATGAAATTATGCTGATTTGCCTCAGAAGAAACTATTACCCAGCAACTAGGCAAAATACCTTCTCATGTCACTCACTTTTTATTTTCCAAAGACAGGGTTCTGTCCACCAGTGATTAATACATCTCTATTTATTTTCAGGACAAAATGGAGTGGATACCCACTCCTAAAAGGAACATAAGAAAAATCCCTTTTTATTACAGCCTCATGATGCAGGTTACAAATGACATTACGTGTACATGGCCAAACTCTAGTGGTGCCAGTAAATCAGCCCATTTTATGCTGTAGTTTCTTATTAACCTACCATGCCTGAGGTCAGGCTGATTCAGCAAGTTCTTCTAACAGTAACAGAGGAAATTAGTTTTTCAGTAGTTTTCTCTTTAGCTTCTCAACAGGGAGATGCAAGTTCCCTGAAGAATGGACAGGACAGGGAAAGGCAAGGAAGTCAAAGCACAGGAGCGCTGTGGCACAAAGGGCTGATGTGAGCATACCTATGGATTAGGATAAAAACCATTTTCACTGAATATCTGGAGTGAAATGCATGCCAACATGCCTCAGAGAGGCCTGAATTGTTGGGATTTATCCGGATCACAGAAGAGGCAAAGTGCCTCCATGCCTTTGTTCTGGCTTTCAGAGAGTAAGCGACTACCATCACCAAGAAGCCAGAGAATTTTCAAGCCTCTATCCAAGATTTACTGCCAAAGAGATAAAAAAGATGATGTCATCAGGATAACCCCCCCAAGGAGGGTTCAGGACTGAAGTTCCTTTTCTATTTAGTCTTGTCATCTTTAATTAAAGTTAGTTAAATCACTCCTTTGATTTAGTTAAATGAACTTACTTATTGGCTTCCACAGCTGCAATTACAACAAAGAGTGATGGTTTAGTATCTTGCCCCCAAATGCTCCACCAACACGTTTCACATGGCACACATAATTTTTTTGGACTGGAGGTTTAAAGCTGAAGCCACCAATTCTTGCAAAAGTGAACATTCAGAAATTTACCCATCAAAATACATATTGAAAAATGCCTATTTTCTGTGACTAACTATATATTAAAAGCTATCAGGTTTAAGATTCCAGAGCAGAAAAATAGAGTTGCTATAGAACTCAAAAAAATTTCAAACAACTAAAAATGCCAATGAAAGCACAATCTAGTCTTTAAAAGAATAGTGGAAATGTAAAAACAGCTCTGTAAACTAGTTTGATTATCTGATGCCAGATATGATAATCCCTATATAGAACTGCATGTTCCCTTTGCAGCTGGAGATAAAACATGCACTAAAACAGCAAGCCAAATGGAACTGAGGGATTGTTTACAGGACACAGTCAGTGTCACTAAAATACTGACATTGCATTTTGAAAATACCTCCTCTGACAGTGCTTCCAAAGATGTAAATAGAGGTTTAACTTGTCAGGTTGACAAAAAAGAAAAGCTTAAAAAATGCAAGCCAGCAATGAACTGCAAAAGCTAATACTGAACATATAGAAATTAACATATATTCTCTGAAACTCTTGTTTGCTACAGGCCTACAATCCAACTCTAATGTTAACTGGGACCTGTTAGCTTTCTTCCCCCCAAAAAACTTCATACCATTCATATGTTATTACTATTTCCATATTAATTTATCATTATTTACACGATTCTGACTCCATCACCATCAGTGTCACTACTCATACAAGCAATGCAACTTGTCTGAAATACACTTTCTCAAGGAGAAGACACTCATTACTGCAATAAAAGTGATTGTCCTGGATTGTACTGATTGTCACTAATTTTAGGAGGATTTGACTAGTCTAAGACAGAAATAGTCTTTTCTCCACAAGAAGACTACAGTCATATTATCTATCCAATATACCCTTTGTTCATCCCACAGTAACTCATAGTGCTCATTTGTGTCTGTACTGCCTTGTAAAATACCAACAGCACTTCAGCAGCAGCAGTCAGGCCACTTATTTTCATAAAAGGATTCATATAAATTAATCTGAATTGGGAACACCATTAGGGAGTTTCCAGAGAAGCAGAGAAGATTGAAAGGAACTCCTGGTCATGTAGTTCAGCTTTAAGCTTATTTAGAGTGGTAAGAAACAAGTATGACAGAATCACAGAGTATTGTGAGTTGGAACGGATCCACAAGGATCATCAAGTCCAATTCTTAAGTGAATGGCACATATGTGCATTGAATTCACCATTAATACTTTGCTTTACCTGTAAATCTGATTTTACACTCAGAAACTTTAAGTTTTTATGCTACAGTAACAGCATTTACAGAGGTGCACTAGAAGCAGTTGGGCTTTCTATTGTCAGAAATATTTTATTCTGGGGGCAAAGCCATGTATTTTAAAAGAAAATATAACAGCAATACTTTTCTCAATCAGGCACAGATGAATCTGCTGAAGAAAGTTTATGAAGTGCTCTTTCTGTGTCCCCAGAAAGAAACTTCAGATAGCTACAGAACTTTTAAAGTAGGGGTTAGCAGGTTAGATCTTTACCATGTAATACTCTCGTGACAAATGTAAAAATCAGGATTACATGTTGAACAATATGTCTTGTCAGAGATGGAAAATCCTCTCAGCAGGATTTACATTGCTTTACTGAAGCAACATCAAACTACTCGGAGTCAGCAGCTGGCAGGGACAAGAGGCAGAACTGACAGCCAGGTTTTCATCTGCACTTTCTGTTGACAAGTCTTGCAAAAAAAGATCCATGTGCCTTTTAATTGTGTCAGCTGAGTTAATTAAAAAGGCGATTCAGCATGAAAGCAAGCGGCAGAAGCAGCCTCCCCAAAAAGTGGTGTTAATTTCCCATGGTGAGACTGCTTAAACTCACATGTTATTCATGTGACAGCTGATAGATAATCTTCCTGTTCTTCAAAGTGACCTTGTGATTGCCAGCAGTACTATTGTATTTTGCTCATTTTGTTGTCCCTACCTCCACTATTTTTGGGTGCCACCATCTCTCTTTGAAAGGCAAGACTCTAAAATACCCTCTGTGATAGCTTTAGCTTTAGCTCTGGCACAACTTGTCATTGGACAAAGCAGGTTGGGGTTTCTTTTTTCTTTGAACTTGTGGAAGGAGCTAACACATTTCTCCTGAACTTTCTCCTCCAGGCTGTTTGTTTCTCAAATCACTACTATGGCTCAAAACTTCTGGGCAGCAGAAGCACCTTTACTGCTGCCAACACACATTTTGCAGGCTTTCAGCTCAAGGGAATTCTTTTGTTTTTCATGAGAAACCTGCCAGAGCCAGCCAACTTCTCATGGGCAGAGGCACTCATCCAGCATGAGGCCAGGCACGTTTAGTGAGCCGCACTGCAGGGGCAGCGGCTCTGGGGACTGACCCTCTGATGTCAAGGTTGGCAGAGACTCCTGTGGTCACTCCTTCACTGACTTCAATCACAACACGTTGGTTTGTGGTTGGGTCTCCCTCCGCCCACCCCGTCCTTCCCCTCATATCCACTAGAGGGATACCTAAGAGCACAGGAACAAGGACGCGTTTCCTCTGCCCCTAACCCCCCAATGCCACATGTGCTGTCTTTGGTCACAGTGGTTGGGACCTTATTTTTTTGAGTTGTTGCAACCACAATTCAAGATTATTCATTGTAAATCGCTAATTAGTTAGTGAGAAGAGGTCAGAAATGAGTTCATTGCTGAAGACTGTGTGACAATATGGCATTTTTCTATATATTCCAAATATTCAGGCGGCCCAAATTTCTGTGTCTGAAAAGGGCACAAGTGCACATTTAAGAGTGGGGGAAAAACAGTAAGAGGCCCAAAGAAGTAGATGATGTCTAGCTGGAAGAAGCGGGAGAGGTCATGGAGGGATGCCAGAATTTTCTTTGCGACTTCCAAGCAGGAGTTGCTTGAATGTTTCAATGCCTATTGGAAACAATGGAAATATTCCTAATAACTACATGAGAACCTGAAAGAAACTTCTGAAGCATTGGAGTCTTATCTTTACAGAGTATAGGATGAGAACAGAAACAGTGAACTCCTTGGCATTTATGTCAGCATGCTCACAGCCAGCAAGGAATTGATCATTTAAAAGAATCCTTTACCATCTGTTGGAGAAAACTGTAGTTTGTTACTGAATGTGAAGCAAGAAGGAAACATTTCTGCATTGCAGATTCAAATTTTGTTGAATCTGTGCAAAAGAATATATTAAGGCCAATATGGACTTAGCAGTATCTAGGCTTTGAGCAGAAAGGCTCATCTATATAGATTTCCCCATATAAATGCCACAGTTCTTCATCACGCATAAAATACTGAGTATTTTAAACTTTCTAGAAAATATATGTCTTAAAATGATAATAATAGTCAGAAAATCAGTTATTTAGGTTTAGAAACAGCTATCCTATTTCTACTCAAAAGCACTTCAGACCATTAAATCACTAAATTACAGTAAGTTTTAAGTAACTATTAAGCACTGCAGTAAGATGGGGAATCAGCCCTGTACATATTTAGTTCAAAGACTGCAGAAATTGTGAAGATCTTTGAAACTTCTCACAGATTCTATGTTGCAAGGATGGGTCTTGCTTTGGCTTGATCGCTGGGAGTGTTATTTAAACACGATGCACAGGTATATACACAAAAGTACCAGTGACTTCAAGAGAAGTTTCTAGGTGCAAGAAAAGCGAACAGTGGAGTTACAAGACGAAGCTAACCTGATAAATGAAGTAATACAACCAGAGTGTAGAAAGAAGGCCTTCCTACCTGTCAGGCAGGCCCACCTCGCTTTTCTGAGATGGCTAGATGCCATTTCCTTTAGCCTTATGAAAGACAGTGTTTTCTACTGGCAAGTACTTTTTACGAGTTAAAATGACAAGAAAATACCAGTATAATGTTCCCCATTCTCCTGAATGTACTAAGTCATCTAGGAGATGCACAGTAGTATTTAATTTGAAAACTGTTACCCACAGACATAGTCTCTGTTGCAGTGTTCTGTCCATCTCAAAAATAGTTGGCAGGGGGGGCCAAAGCTTACCTTCTGATGCCAAAGGAGAGATGTGCCAACTGGTGACATTGGATTCAAGTCCCAGGATGATCTCCTGCTTACAATGTGTCTTCCTAAGGACTTCAACAAACAATGAGGTTATTTTTAAGCTTGCCCTTCTTATATGTAACACAGATCCCATAACCCCATTGGGTACCATAACCCCATTTTATTCTATTAAAAGACTTGTTAGAAATTGTATTTGTTTTTCTCAATCTTAACTGAAGTTCTACCTTTGTACTTTTTAATATGATTTATTCTACTGTTCCCTTCAGAAGTTCTTTCTCGTATCATCTCTGTTGACAGAAACCAGGTTCACTTTTCTACCCCTCAAAGGCATGGCCATTCCCTCAGCTCCTTCAGGCTGGGGGGAGAAATCAGTCTTGTTCTCTTACCGTGGAAAATCACAGTTGTTCTTTGTTGCCCTTGAGCCATTCTCTGTGATGGAAATGACAAAGATTTGGTAAATTTGACTAGTGCCAGTGTGAACCACCAAATTGCTCAGTGGGACACTGTCATGATAGACAGTGAGACATTAATGAGGCTTTTCACCTGAGGTTCCTGTGGTGCTGAACAGTGCTGAGCTTATATCATAATTATATTATTGCTCAGGAAACTGAAATAAGAATGAACTAAATGACTTGGTGAGAGACACTAAATAAATGGTACAAGATGGTTCGTAGTATGTTCCTTTTTCCTACTCAGATGACTCTGAAAGATTTCCCTTGTGTCTAATGTAAACAGTAAAGCAATGTTACTGGACTTTGGGTGAAATCAGGATGCTAAAATCTCACTGCATATGTGACAGAATACAAGAAGCGTGTTCTCTTAGGGAGGATCACTACATCCCCATTTGCTGAGTTATGTATCTACCATACTAGACCCAGAGCAGTTTCTACAATATATAAAATGTTTTTAAAATTTGTCTCTCCAGAAGTATTGTCACCTTGGGATGGTTGATCAGCATTTACATTTTTGTTTAAACAAAGTGGTTTTCTGCCACCTTGTTTCTTACCAGACTATATATATAGCCTTTTTTCCCCCTGAGGATATCATGTATGTTCTTTTCATATTTGACAAGCGCCATGTGGAATCATGGTTTCAAAATATGCAAAAGCAATCCCTGAGAAACACCTATCTTTGTAGACAATGCAATTAAAAGACCAGTGGACAAGCCAAAGAACTGTTGCAACTCTGGACTGGCCTTCTAGGTAAAGTATATACCTGAAAAAGAAAAAAACACCCCTACATGTCTGTGGAAGCAATCATAATCTTACGGGTATGGACACCTTGTGTAGGCTGGAGAAGCAGTGCACTCCTCCTGGCAGCTCAGTCTGAACACGCAGAGCAGGTGGTGGCATCTTCTTTCTGTCTGACCAGCTTTATCAACCAGCAGCAGCTGAGCCAAGGTCTTTAATCCAAGTATAAGATTTGTAAAACATTAATTTAATACTTGCATTCTTAAGGCATGAGTCTCTCAAAGGCAGGGCAAGTAGCAGAAAGGGAGATTTACTTCCCCTTTCATGGCTTCATAAAGGATTTTATGCCTTACTATGAATGTTCTGCACTGAGAGGCAATCATTAAGAAAGTTGCACTCTCTGACAAATGTTTACAAAGCCAACTGCTTTGCAGCAAATAGCATTCTGTGATAGCATGACAAACCAAAGAGCTGTGCCATACATTTTCAGAACTCAAATGAACTTTTGTGCTTGTGAGGTGGTTGTGTAATAGCGACAAGAACTGCCCACGAATATTTGCAAAAGGAATGCAAACAAAGAATTTTGCAAGAAGCTACTGAAACATGAGTGAGGATTAAAAAAAGAGCCTGAACCTGACTGCTTGGATTCTTTTCAGTCTGGTCTGGATAAATCCTGCACTACCATTTTCACAGATCTTTTCTCTCGCCTCTTTCTGCAGATCATGGGCCTTTCTTCCTCCTACCCCTCCTTTCAAGTTTCCATATGTCCCTCTGTGAATTTCCAATAACTACTGCAATTAACCCTCTTCTTTCCTCTTCAAGTCCTTTGCCTTTCCTGTGGACCTGCATGTAAGTCCAGTCTCAGGTTGTCAGAGTCTATGGCCCAGCTGGAAGAAGCCATCCAACAGAGAATACAAAACAGAAAAGATGGAGAAGTTCATTTGGGATCTTTAAAAAAAAATAAAATTACTACATTCTACAAAAAAAAGCCAACTGGTCCAAAATGAAGTGGTCCTGAATAAGGAGCTCTAATGGGAAAAGTTGGTTTTGCAGAGGCAAATGATTTCTTTTTTGAAAAAGTGAGTATTTGTAATAATGTCAACATGTAGATTATCCACACTGAAATGTCTCATTATGTGTGACTAAAACTAGTATCTTCTATTTATCTAAGGAAAAATCTTTCAGTTTCACAAAAATATCAGGTTTTCGACGTCTGTGGGAACTCAGTTATGCCTGAGATAACAAATGTCAGTAAGGCCTACCAGTAGTTCAGGAGGAAATATAAATTCCTGTATTGGATCCGTGGGTGGGAATTGTTCTGGATTGCAAAGACCCAAAAGGATCTGCAAAGAAACTGAGAGGGGCTGGGGGAAGAATGCACACATTCAGGTTAAGTTGCAAGTCTTTGTCAACAGATGAGATTCTTTCCTAAGGTGACAAGGAGTTTTGACACTTTACAGGTTGAGTTGCACTCAAAAATTCAAGATGTCCAAATTGATTTTTTAATCTTTACTTCTGTTAAATCTATTCACAGACTATGCAACAGGGGATATCAGACTAATCACTCTTAAACCTTTGCTTGAAATACATCAAGCCTTAAGAAAGATGTTCCAGTATTTCCTGAAACTGGTCATTACAGATGTGTTGCAGCCACAATTGGGTACAATGTCTACTGTGGGAAAATCCAGTGCTGGATTGTACAGGTATATTCTGTTCATAAACTTACCTTTCTCTTCATAACTGACCTTTCTGCCAGTCACAAAAAAAGATTTGCTTATCTGATTGTCGAGAGCAAGCCATGCTCTTGCATCAAAGTCTGAAAAATAAAGCTTTACGCATCAAGAGAAATTAATGAAATGCTGTATGTTCCTAAAGGTTGACTGAGTTTGCTTTGTCCTGCAGAATTTAATTTGACACTCAGTCTGAAAATAAGCAGGTGAGGATGAGCCAGCACAATGTCTGCCATTTCTCAGCAATTAATCCACGTTCAGATGCTAATGCATCACCTCCTACTCCCCACCCTAACTCTTCTCGGGTGACTTGAAATAATCTGGAAAGAAATTGAGCTCCTTTAATTCTAACCCTGTAACGTAAGAGATAACTGTGAGGGGGAACTTCTGGGTTTGAGCTACAACTTCCAAGTCTGCCTACCCTGTTTATTTCTAGGTCTGTATATTACTCAGTAACTGATGAATTTAGAATACACAGGCATGCCTGAAGCTAAAACCAAGGACATGCAACATTACCCTCTTCTCCAGGGTGTCAAAAGCAAAGCTGTGGAGCCACAGTTCTCATTTTAGCTTGACCTGAACTATCTATAATCTTTTTTTCTGCAGAATGACCAAGTTTTAACAAAATCAACATTACTACTATACACACATTTAAAATTTCCTTCTATGCTATGCCAGTTCTATGCCCTTTCTGCTGTGGGTACCATATTCAACACCTGCTGTGTTTCTAAAGAGAGAAATCCCAAATCCTGATTTAGGATTCTAGATTCTCATCCATTCCTTTGTATACATGTCCAGGAAACAAATTAATTTTTAAATGCCTTACTACAGCTGACCTTTGTTTTCTTTAAAGGGGAATTATAGATATAGCTTTTAAAATTCTTCGTTGTATGTACCTGTCTTTTGTTTCATTTACCATTTTTACATTTTACAGCAAAGCTGTATTTCATTTAGAACGAGTGAAGGCTTGTAGGACAAAGTAGCCAGTCCCTGATCTTCTACCACTCCCATCAGAAGCCAAGAAACTGATTCTCAGCAGAGATATGCTGCTGGTTTTGTGGTTATCCCCTAACATATCTGTGAGAGCTACCACAAGCCAAGCACTAGGTCCCAGTCACTAGGTCCCTGTAGGAAAAAGCCCTAATGGGTCCTGCCAAGTGCAGTAGTAGTAACTACTGTAGTATCCCTCATGCATTGTAGGTACAACAATGCAGGCTCAAAGGCCTAAGAACAGAAAGAACCAGAGCAAATCCTTGATTTTGGCCGTCCAATACCTAATTTACAGGCTAATAATCCAAACCAGAACCTAGTATTTTTGTTAGGTATTTAAGCTTTCACCACATGGAACGAGCCTGCTGAGGGCAGACTGCTACAGGAACATTTCTCTCATGAAGAAAATCAGTAGAAAGAGTTCTTTGGAACCATCTCCAGTTTGGGTGTAACTGTTTTCAAACACTTAAAAGCCAGCAGGCAGCTTAATATGCTTCAGATCCAAAAAAAATCAACAACCCATATTTGCTATGTTTATAGAATTTACTGAGGCAACTAGACAAAAGAGCCACTTGTAAAGTGGCACAGAGGAATCTTTGTTAATAATGACTGAGAAGCAGTTTCCTGTCTCAAAACACTGTCCTCTTAAGATAATGGAACCTGAGAGAAGCACAGTTGGCACAGCAGGAAGGAACTGATTCCAGACCTAACAGAGGTAAAGGTCTGGTTAGCATCCAGACAAAAATTCCCACTGTGACAAAATATGGGAAAGAAAACAAGTGCTTATACACACACTATCTCCAATTATTGGAATGGCATGTATGCCCCATGGATACCCAGGACCTGGACTGCAGGAAAGCAGTACTTCCAGAAGCATGACTCCGGGATTACTGACTTGGGCACAGGGTCTCGTTTGCACCTTAGGTGGGGCAGAGGCATCTCTTACAGTCAGATTGTAACACCAAACAGTGAAAATAAGATGTTTCAAATCAGACAAACTAATTGTGGCAGTAGCATTCACATTTAATTTATTGACTTCTAACAATATATAAAAGCCAAATTAATACAAAGAAAGTGCAGAAAATGAAGTAACCCCAAAAAGGCTTCACCTGCCTAATCACTTTCAGTACCACTTCCAATGATTACAATTACTATTACCTGCCTGGTCTCAAGCTGCTGTATCGTATCTTCCAGTCCTGTGCTCTCCTGTGTCATGTCTCTACTGTCTGACAGACATCTAAAATGGTCTAGACATCTATGTTTAAGCAACTGCATCACACCGACTCATCACAGTTACAGAGAGATAAATTGAAACAATAAAGATTTCATATCTTAACAGCCAATGCAAAAAGCTTTCTAAGTGACTGATCTGATTTCTGTCACAGATTCAGTGTCAGCTCAACAAACGAGGGGAAGACAAGAGAAATTGTGGAACACTGAGAGGTGGTGAAACAGTAAGAGCTTGCAGGCTGACATGTCATCCATTCTCCCATTCAAAGCACACTGAACTCCACGTCAGTTTTCCCATTGTGTTCAGAGGCTTTTGGCTTGCTCCATGAGATAAAGAAGACTTCTGGTGGAAATTACAACTCTGTCAACTTTTGGGATAAAATGCTGTATAGCTAGGCCAGCCATGGCAACTTGCCTGGCATAGCAAAAGAGAATCACAACTCTTGTTTCTTGCATGTTTTTAACAAAGATACCTGTGCCGAAAGATTCTATACCAGCTTTACTACAAATCGGAGCATTACTTCTGGTCAAAAAATTCTGAATCCAACAAACAAGGTTCTGATTCTTTGACAGAGATCTCTGCACTCACACTTCACTGCAAGACTCAAATCTAAATAAGAAAATTAGCTGAAGCCATTACAAAATCATTTATCATATGAAGTTGTTTAGTGTAATACGTGGCAATAAGTTATCTAGCATACCTTTACATCATTCTAACTTTTGTCTCCTGCAGCATTTGAGCTGTGCTGATCAGCAGATCTTTCTTGTTGAAAATGTATGGTTCAAGTGCAGATGATTTATTTCTAATAATTAAATGCAGTCATTTAAACAAAATACTGTAATGAGTACACTGGAGGAAGAATAAGGATGGAAGATATAAAGTGCATGTTTTTGGTAGCTGATTCTATTCAGAAAAAGAGGAAATACATTTATCTGTGTGTCGATTAGTGTGTCTTGGGGCAGTAAATCAGTTTTCCATTCCAGTCTTGTGCACTATCGTTTGTCATTCACACAGATGTGGCCCGAGGAGGAAGCAGCTTCTTTGTTTGCCATCTAAGAGATAAGCAAGAAATGACAACAGTGACTCTATTTGACTGGCAACCTCCCAACACTGCCCTTATCAGGTGCCTCTAAATCAGTGATAACTGGGATTAGGACTAAAAAGGGATGGAGAAGCATGGTCCCTGCTCTGGTGGACCTCACCTCCCTCAAGTTCCTGCAATGAGAGTAAATCCACAAACCTACTGATTCAGGGGCCAGTGGGTGCCTTCCCAATCACAAAAATACCATGGGAGTATCTGTGAATGAGAGCTCAAGAGTTTTCATAGCAGAGCCTCTGAGGTTCAGGGCACAGCATGGATTTATATGCTGGCAAGGACCTTGCCTCACTAAGTAAAAACTTACCCAGAAAAAGAATTGTAATAGCAGTGGGAACACGACTACAGCAAACAGTTACAGAAAACAGAGCATAAAGGATCAGCATTATATGAAGTGTATTTGCCTCATCTGTTTTTTCTTCTGCCTCTTTGTGTTAGCCCTGAGTTAATTATTTTTCTCCCAAAGAGTACTGGGCATAGCAAGGAGTACTAGAATGAAGTGACAGTGCCAGCACACAGTCAGCTGGGCAAAGCACCTAGAAGGAGACTGAAGATGCTTAGAGGCTGATCCATTGCATGTTAATAAGATGAGCTATTTAATCCTCTATGGGATTTGACATCCAGAAGGAGGAGGGTTAATGGAAAGAGAGGGTTGTAAAAATTATGTAAATTTCAAAGAAAAAAAAAATACACAAAACCCAGGGAAATTCCAATGCAATGTTTGAATGGCATTTGTTGAAATAACTTGTGTAAATGAGACCTGTTACCAGACATTTCAAATACAAGGAGCTGTATATAAAGCATGACTGATTTGAGACATCATTAGGCACTCCACTATTTAGGGGTGCCAAAATCAGTAAACACTCCTACCTAGCCACTGTTAAACGGAACATTCCCCAGCTTCTCTTACCATCTCAGTAAAGGCATCAGTGCAGTTTGCCCGTATCTGCTCAGCAGTCAGGGGGCTGTTCAGTGCAAAGGTCTTTTTCACTCCTCTTTCATTCCTCACAGCAGTTACTGCATCTCTCAAAGCAAAGAACACAGAGCATCCCAAGAAAAATCCTGCCTCACCTATTCCCTGAAAAAGATTTTAAAAAGCCACTCTCATATAAATACACACATACAGTCCTGTTTTGTATTGCATAGTACACACAAGTAAGCTGCACACTCTGAATGACATTATGATTTCTACATTAATTAATATTTTTATTCTAACTTTTCAGTTTATCAAGACATTTAGAAGTCTGGTTTTAAATTCATATTTCAGCTTCTGTGTATGGTCTGCTAACAAAACTCTAAAATCACTACTTGCCAACCATTAAAGCGACACAACAATATCTGGTTTTATGTCTTATTAGCTTCCCTGATGTCATAAATAAAACAATTTACCGTACACTTGTCTGAAATGCTAAAGGAGAAGAACTGAAAACTTATATGTGTTTTGTATCAAAATAATTTCTCAGTTTGGCCTGGGATCTAAGAATCTGGCCCTGTGATGATCTGCTTACCTTGGATGCATAGATAGCATAAGGATTTTGAGAAGATGACAGCAGGGAAACACTAAACTGTTCTGGAATATCACAAACAGCAGGGATCTTATACTGATCTGGACCCCGAGTATAGAGGACTCCTTCTGAAGAATACTTTAACTCCTCCATTGTGTACAGTCCAATGCCTTGAACAAAAGCACCTTCAATCTTTAAATAAGAAAAGAAATAGCATTTATGTACTCAACGTTTGGTTAACCGAGAAAACTTCACCAAGAACTCATTTGTATCACTAGCTGTTACTGTAATATAGGTAAGGCCTATTGCACTTCTGTTTGCCTAATGAGATTTTTCAACATTTTGGGGCAATTATAATGGAAAAGTTTTCACACTCCTCTCTCATACCTGAGAAGACAAATGCTTTTGTATGATGAAGTGATGAGATCAGTGGGCCAGCCTGCAATGAATAAAGATGTTTCCCTGCTATCACGTGGGGAAGTCTCAAACAACTTGGAGACTGTGGATCACAAACAGGATTTAAGTCCAGTAGATAGAAGACATACACACATACTGGAAGTACTACAGGTTGAAACCATGGGAAAAATTCAAGCTTCTTTGACATTTCTACAGAGTTCTAATTCAATTGGAGCAAGTCTATAGGCAAAAGACATTCTACTATCATCTATAATCTAGTAAGAAATGAATGTTTTCTGAATTAATGAGGTGATCTTCATTTCAGATAAGGACAATAGTGTAATAGAAATAAGGCAACAGAAAATTTTTGGCACATACCTGTCCTATATCCACAGCTGGATTTATGCTGCATCCAATGTCCATAACAATGTCTGTTCTGAGGTTCTGTTAATAAAATTCAAATTTATATCACACGGAGAGATGGACTGAGCATTAGAACATAATGTGGGTCAGAGTTGGTATTCAGTGAAATAAGAAATACTGAGATAGAGGCCCCTCAATGTACATAATTTCAGAATAATTTCCAATATCTCATCACAAGCAAAATGGGCTTGTCTCAACTTTTACAGAAGTTTAGCCAGAGATACCCCTGCCAGATTTTTCCACTGATCAAGGAAAACCCCATACAAACGCACAGATAGAGGGCATATGATCACCAGTCTATAGCCTTTAGCTGTCCAGATGGTCAAAAGCCTGGAAATTGAATATTGCTGGCAAACAGGGACAGCACAAGCAAAGAACATGTCAGATGTCAGCCATAACCCAAAAGGTGAACATATATGACATTGACATGTGTGTCAGAAGCTGGTTAATACTGCACAGCTTTCATTCTGCTCCACCTGTAATTCATATTTACATCGTTGATGTATTTACTGTCATGTGAAGACAGGTAACTCATAAACCCCGAGTCTGAAGGATTGTTGGAGCAAGCCTTATTCACATTACTTTCTTCTCTGACATTCACTTATTACCTTGTGATCTCCTGTTAGACAATTAATTTCAACCTCTGAACAAGCAGCTCCAAAAAGAAAATATGTGAATGGCTGTCCTTCCCCTTTCTCCCAATCCATGTATGCATTGTAACCTCTGATGGAAGAAACAAAGTTCACAAGAAGAAAACTGACCACAGTTCGCATTATAACAAAGCAGATAAGCACATAAAATTGAAACTGCTTATGAAATCTTAAGTGAACTCTTAGGTAACAGCTCAGAACTTCAAAATTTCAAGAAAGCCTACAGAGCACTGCTAGTTTAGGTTTGATGGCTCTGGTATTTGTATGAAATGTAGCAGACAATCAAGCTCTTTCAGTTCAGAAGAGTCTATAACCAGCATAACCCTAGAAATATACTAATAAAAGCACAGTAAACAAATACAGAATAAACATTTAAGATAGTGGTTACTGGGGTAATAGCACATAAAGGAATTTAGAAAAAGGGAAGAAAACTTGTCAGGACCTATGAAAGAATAATTTACAAGAGAGAAATGAAAAAGTCACAATTACAGAAACAGCCTACAGAAATGAGTGAGAGGGTTAAAAGAGGAATGTTGAAATAAAGGTGTAATTACTTAGAAGGGAGCAGGATTAACTGAGGACACCATAGTAGTCAGGAATGATGGGGTAAATCCAAGGACATGAGAAGACAGTGAAATGTAGTGTCTTCCAAACATGGGAGCTATGTGACTAAGGTGTATTTTCTGACTATGTATGACTGAAATGTCTTTGCTGAGCATATTTAGGATTATCATAAAGCAATTATAGTACAGAACTGTGGACCGGAAAAGGGATACACAAAATCGATATATTCAACTTCTTATAATCCATTTACCTCACCTGCCTTTGAGATTCTTGAAGTAGAGAATATGACTAGATAAGAACTGGATCAATATAGGATCTGAGGCTCAGGGGTCTGCAGGTGTTTTTGGACACCAGTAAATACAGATAGCAAAGTATGACTGTTGTTCATTACTTTGGTGATATCAACATTCCTAAAGGGCTGCATAAGCAGAAAACATACTTGAACAGGCTTAAGAGCTGGAAGGGACATTTTATTTGGACATTTCTCAGTGTTTTATAAAAGTATGGGTTTCCCAAGTGCTCCTTCAACTTACCCCAGACTGTCCAGAGACCTGAAAAGTTGCTATTGATAAGGAAGAACCACTAGCAGAAGGAGAGAAGAGATAAGGCACAACAGGCTAAGAGAAAAGCTTTGCTTTGAATCCCACCTGTGTTATAGCACAGAAATTTTTCAATTCTGGCTTTTTATAAACACTGTGAAAGAATTCAAAGGAAAAGGACCAAGAGACTGCTTTGAGAGCAGTGGGAACAATGATATTTATAGCTTATAGCAATCCAGCCTCCAGTAAATAAACTATATCCCACTTTGCACATGACTGTTACAGGCAGCAGTCACTTTTTTGACACTTTCTGGTTTGCTAAATGTCAAATCATGGAGCAAAGTTGGCAAAAAATATTCTTTTAATACTTTCTAAAGAGTCCACAGAGAACTAGACATAAATTAACACCTAAACTTTATGCTTCCAACCCGTCATATATCAACTAATTATATAAAACATATAATGAGCTATTAGAAGGACCTATTAGACAGGTTCTTTTCTTTTCAGTATTAATTATCTTCAGAAATCAGTCCTGGTCTAATTTATGCATTTTTAAGGAACAAAATATATTACCTAAAATAGCCAGTAGCTGAAAGGCTCACACTCTGTTTAAAAGCTTCTTTAACCTGTAAAATATAGCAGTGCTTGTGGTAAACCAAGGAAGAAGTCAGGAAGGAACACAGCATAGACATATTTACTTTATTTACATATATATACTTACCCACACATTTTTACTTAAAACCCAAACTGTAAAAATTGTAAAGAAAGACAAACTGAGTTAAGCATGTTTAGCTGCACATGGTGTCTAATACTACAGAACTAAACCCCTCTTGCATGAACAAGCTGAATTTCTTTGGCAATACAAGAAGGAATAGATATGTCAAGAGTGGTGTTCTTGCAGAATGTTTATTACTGGCAATGCCAGAGTCAGAAAGGGGGCTGAGTTTTTCTGATCAAGTTCAACAGAGATGGGTCCCTCTCAGTCAGCTAACCAGATCTGGTTGATAAGTCACTGATTATATTGGGTCATTGGGTCATGTGTCCATGCGCAACCTTTTGTTTTTTCTTTGATAAATTGCCTTTATCTTAACCCACTGACTTGCTGAATTTTTTCCACCTCATTTTGTTCCCCTACCTCACTGAGAAGGGAAGTGATAGAGCAGTTTGTTGGGCACCTGCAGTCCAGCCAAGGTCAAACCACCACACTGACATAAAAGATCTGCATGACCTATTTGCACAAAAGTGACAGTTTACAAGAGAAATGCTCTTTGTAAAGTTCTTCCAGTCATAAAAGTGACAGTATGAGGTCCCAAATCTATTCCCTGTGACTGATTCTCATGTTAGATTTACTCAGTTTATAAGTCAAGAAATTTCTGTGAGGTTTTTGGCTGGTTTTATTGACTTTCTAAGATATAAAGTTACTTCTCTGCATATATTAACATTCCTTCTTTGGTCAGCCATTTCTGATAATACTTTTGGTGTGTCTAAATGATTCAAATTAATTGCATACCTATTAGAGGAGATTAGGTGTTTTGGATTAGTGATTTATTCTTATTCCTAAGCAGGGCTTACACAGAGCCAAGGCCTCTTCTACTTTTTGCACTGCCCCACTGGCAAGGAGGCTGGAGGTGCATGGGAAGCTGGGATAACTGACCCCAACTGACCAAAGGGATATTCCAGACCATATGGATCATGCTTAGTATATAAAGTGTGGGGAAGGAGGAGGAACAGGGGGACATTTGAAGTGCTGATGTCTGTCCTCCCAAGTAACGATCATGTGTGATGGCGCCCTGCTCTCCCAGAGATGGGTGAACACCTGCCAGCCCACGGGAAAGAATGAAGGAATTATTTGCTTTGCTTTGGTTATGTGCATGGCTTTTGCTTTACCCATCAAACTGTCTTTAATTCAACTCATAAGTTTTGTAGCTTTCACTCTTCTGACTCCTTCCCTGATTCCACTGGTGGGGGAATGAGTGAGCAGTTTTTTGGCATGGTGCTGGTGGCTGGCTGAGGTTACACCACAACACACTGTAACCCTTTAGACACAGGCTGCAGACCAAATCTGAGACTAAGCAGACCTGGCTGCACCTAGACTCCTCTGAAAAGTTTAGAAAGCCAGGGGATCTCACTCATGCTCATGACTCAACAGGAGGGACCATAACCTGATTTTACTATAATCCATTGTAACAGATGATAAATTTGTTACTTGGATATTGCACTGGCAATATTTAAATACTGTACTAGCAATAAATCTAATTTTTATCTTCCACATAATCATTTGTGCCTGGCCAAGAACCTTCTCTTGACTTTCACTTTTTTTGTGAAATAGACTGTTTCTACAGTTTTTAACTTTAGGATTATTAGGCTGAGCAGATTTATAGACTACAGTACATATATCACAGTTTCTGCTGGCACTCAAACACATTCAGTAGGATTCACAGGTCTTACCCAATCATTCCAGGTCCCAGTTGGGTTTTTTTTGATGATGGGCTGCAGGCGTTTCAGAAGAGTTTGGCAAGCATCCTGGTGAGAACCAGGAGAACACATCCAAAATTAACACAGATACATTTGGAACTATTCAAGTTATGTTCTAGTTACTACTTAATTAGTATATGCTTTACTGTCATCTTAGTTTGAAAAAGTATTGCAGGAAGTGTCATATTAACTACATAGATATAAAACTTCTAAATGGTTAAGTTACAAAGGCTGGGTCTGTATGAATCAGTAGATTCCAAACATGAACAGGGTGCAAGATTTGTATGGGACTAGTTAGCTTGTTAGATGAAACAGAGATTTTGTCAAGTATAAGCCTTTTTGGGAAAGTCCAGATCATATTGTGAAAACTCATAAGCACCATTACTGAGAAACTGACGAGTCATTGGCTATCTCCAGCAGTATTATTAGTGATCCCAAACTTGATTTTTATGGGATTATTAGGGCCTAAAGTTTGGCAAGCATACACCTCAAGGGATAGGGTATTTTTTTCAACTAAATACTATTCTTTACCTTCACAGCCATGCCATTGACATCTGTCCCTGCAGATCCTACTGAAGCACATGCATTGGGAACAGTTGTTGTGCTCGTTTCACAGAAGTGAATATATGACATGGGGATGTTCAATTCCCGACTAGCAACCTGTTCCAGGAAGAACAACACAGTCGTTGTTTTAGAAAAAATCTAAACACTCTAACAATTCCCCAGTGTTTGCGAGAAGTCAGTAATAGCAGAAAAGATAAAAATTTTAGCTAGTTCTCTTCCAATCTCCAGCTGAAATCATTCTGTCCAATTTGGTAGTACTAAGAAAGAGAAAAGGACAATGTTCTAGCTGTACTCAAACTCTGGATTGACACTCTGAAGTCCAACAATCATTCCTGATTTTCCTGCCTATACCCTGTAAGACTTACAGCGAATAATGCAAGCCCAGGTCCCAAACTTTCATTGATTTGATAAATATCTTTACATATCTGTCTCAGAATGATCCATTAACCAAATAGGATCATAATGTTATCATCATGAATATACCAATCTGAACAATCTCTGCCTTTTTCACTATGGATTTTATGGGGCCAGCCCCCAAAAATCTTATTTCTAATAAGCCTCTTCACAAGCTATTGGGAAAAAAACCCCAAACATTCTGTTTTATCTTTCCTTCTGCCTCTGTGAATTAATGAAGGTACCCTTGCTTTCTAACGCTATCATTGTAAAGAAGTAGTGGCTATGCTGATAAAGAAACTATCCTGCTGGTACACTAACAACCCAAAAAGAAAACCTTCACACTGTTTACCTGCATGACAGATAAAGCACACAGCAGTATTTATTTAGATCATTTGTTACCTGGATCATTTTTGTATGAATACCCTGCCCCATTTCAATTCCACCATGTGTCAGAAGCACAGACCCATCAGTATAAATATGAACCAGTGCAGCAGCCTAAAAAAAAACCCAACAAAATCAAGATCAGACTAGTGAGAAATGTGTTGCATGTGGTGATGAACTGAATTAAAAAAAGACAAAGTGTTTAAGTGTATTTCAGTTTATCTGTTAAGTGCTTTTGAATAGAAGGCAAAATTTGAAAGTCTACTAGCTGCTCTTTCCCTGTAATGAACTTCAAAAGACAAAGATACAAATCCTTGGTGGTCTGCTTTTTCTATTAGTAGATCCTGAAACAAACCTATATCTGGCAACAGTATCTCAGTTCCAAAAGAAGCTGGAGGAAACCCCTTACTAGCAGCTCTAAGAGCAATTTGCTGCAAGTTCCATTTTCTCTCTCATTGCTGTGTGAGAGCCCCGGAGGTTTTAAAATGGCATAGGTTAAACGTCTGGATGAGATTTGCTTCCTGGACTCAGCTAGAAGTAGCACTGTAGACTACAAAGACCCTGTGACTTTAATGTTGAACAGAGACAGCCAGTTTGATATGATGGAAGTCAGTCAATTAATTAATTTTCAGTTGATAGAATGTTTCCTGTTTCAGAAGCAGTGGACACCTACATAAAAAAACCCCCACAAGGATCAAAAATATTACTGTTCTTTTTTGCTTCCGTAACCTTAGCCTTTGATGGCATCAAAGGATTTAAGTCTTTAAGAGCAGCATCCCATAGTGCCCCCATGGGCAGAAAGAGGAGGCTCAGAACTATTTCTGGAGTGGAAAACTTATTCAATGAACATTTTACTACCAATCTTCAAAAATTTTTTCTAAGTGTGTTTGACTCCCTTATTCCAACACTGCACCACAACAGATGAGACCAGCCTTTAAGGAGGCAGGGTCTAAGCTGCATGGGTCCTGAAAACCAAAGAGCTTTGATCTCAGCTTGAAAAGAGCTACAGGCTACCACAGCCTCTTCAGGGAGCTGTCATCAGGAGGATGATCATTTTCCAGGAAAAGATAACATATTTGTTTTGGATGCGAAGATAAAGTGACTGTAATCTTCTATGGATAAAATGCTTAGCTCACTTACACTTAATGAAACTCACCTGAGAAAGGTAAGGTGTGCCCAGTCCAAATGGAAATTTCATTGGTACAATGGCAATCCCTCTTTTCTTCCAGTAATTTTGTTTGTTAAATTCATTGATAGCTGTTCTCCTACTGTAGTATGCAGATTTCTGCATACATTCGTTCCAACACCGTATTAAATTCTGTGGATCAAGTTCTTGTTTGAAGTGTGTCTGGTCATTCTCCTTATACATATTTATTTCTCTAATCTGAAAAAATGAAATTACGGCTATCATACAATCCTGTTAAAGGCAAACTGACCATTTGGGGAGACCAACAGACAACAAGATCACTGTACATTTTTTGAACAATTACCAGTTTGTAAGACCATGCTATTCATTCAACAAGGAGACATTGATTTAAAAAAATACTAATTTCAGCCCAAATTATGTTTGACATAGAAACTACTTGTTCAAACAGTTAAACTAATCAAAAGGTTTTTAACTTTCCAGTTCCACAGACTTCATTTCAGGAGAGAAGATGCTTTCATTTTAGTCACCTTTTCTGGTGATAAGCCAGTTTTATCTGCAACGTCTGTTATCCAAGTTTCTGTCACGAGTCCTGATTGAGGAAAGCCAAAGCCTCGGAATGCTGTATTTGATGGTAAGTTTGTTTTGCAGGCATAAGCCCAGCATCTCAAGTTGGGAATCTTGTATGCATTGTCCATTTTTAATAAGGCTACTTCTGTTATCTGAGGTAGGGGACAGAAAGATCTAGTTTAATGTCAGAACAGTGCTTCTTTCAAATTTACATTTAAATCTTACTCATCTCACATATAAAATACCTTAACTTGAGACAATTAGCCTTAAAATTGAGTTTCTGGCAATCAGTGGTAGTAAGAGTACTCATGCATGCATACAGACTGCATTAATATATTTTTCATGCAATATATCAGTTTTCAGTGGTTTTTGATACAGAACACAGCTGATGTTACTTGTACTTGAACGTTATCAGTAGTTAAGGATGTAACAAAAGCCACACAAACTAGAAATAGGCAGACTGGATTTAAAGCAAGAGTAGCTATGAAAGGAACTGATGAAAGCATTCTGAACTATCACATCGTATGGAAATCCACACTTAAGGTTTAGTTCCACCAGAAAGCACATGTACTGCAGTCAACAGTGTCTTCTGGTCTTTTAGTTTTTCATTTACAGGTTTTACAGTACAAACACAAAACCACATGAAGAGGAAAATATTATACTAGAGACCTCAAATTAGGCTCTAGTATAGAGCCTATATAGGCTCAAATTAGGAGTCAGTAAAAAAAAAAAAAAAAAAAAGGCTTGATGCCTGATGAAGAGGTCACTGCCTCTCTTCAATGTTAAGTAGATTTCTCAGAATGACAAATTTAAGCCTCAGTTATTCCTGCTAGGTCCAGTAGCTTCACTGTATCATTTAGGACTTCATCTTAAGACAGTTCTGACATGATCTGCATTAATGTACATGCTTCTAATGATGGCTTTTCTTCCAACCTAGGCTATTTTTCAGACCCAGGTCAGGCAGCAACACCACAGGCAGTTACACTGACAAATTTCAGGATGCAAAAAATATTCATAGGTGGGGCAATGGCAAGCAGATGAGAGGTAGTACAGCAAACATTTCAGTTACAGCCACAATAGCCTGTACAAACACAAATACCTAGTGATGATATCAAAGCAAGAAACATTTTATACTTTGCAAACCTGCGAGGAACTAAGGTATACAGCACAATAAATGCTGACCCAGTACAGAAAAGTATAGGGATAGCAACAGGATAACTATCACTATGAATTTTCTGAAAGCCAAAAAAGGTCTTCCCAGCCCTGAAGATATAAAACTTTAGCCAGGGACAAATGCAGATACTACGCATTTTAAAAGGAATACATTGTTAGTTGAGATGTTCATAACAGAAAAATAAGCCTGAGAAAATATTTATGAAGTGAATGTGTAGGGCAATATAAGAAAGTATTAAGATGCTTCACTAAATTTAATAAGGAAATGTTAACCTGCTCAGTGTAGATTCTTCCAACAACCCACAATCCCTATATCCAAAGACTATATGATTAACAATACATGAGCAAGGGAATTTGGCTTCAAAATTTTCCAGCTAATGATTCCTCTGTGTTGTAAGGTTTGTCAGTATAAAATTCTTACCAGGACAGAATCATCAGGGGTACATCCTCCATTAACATAATATTTGGCATCCACAGCTGTGATTCTACCATTATTCATGAAGCCAACCTACAAGGATCAATAGTATGTTATTTAGAATTCAGCATTCCTTTCTGAAGTGCTTGTATATTTTGAAATTAACATAACCCACACATTCAGGGTCATACTGCACTGTTAATGTCTGGGAAGCGTTCACTGAAAGGACAGAAGAGAGAAAGAAAGTATGTTTCTAAGATAGAGGCTTTCCCTCCTGGCATCTGTCATCTGTATAGGTACAGCATAGAAGAAGCAACATAAGCCCACTGGGAAAGGAAGAAGCAGTGGCTTCCTCTCTATTGCCTGAGAAGGCTGACAAGAGTGTCACCTAGGAGTATTGACTGTAGATAAAATCAAATCCCACTTTAACGGTAAGAACAGTGTCTGGCAGATGGAGTATGACATTTATGCCTATTAATGAAGAAATGTTATCTTTATCTCACATCCCTCTTTTCACCTGTTGCCACTAACAGTTGCTGAATTCTCAACATGAGGTACAGCTCATTTTCAACTTTGGGGAAGCATCTTATAAAACCTCTCTAACTATGTAGAATGTCATGCAACTTGCTTAGTATTAGCAGCTACACTTGCAGCAGCCTTAGGCTGCAAGCTGTGAACTTTCACATAGGTATGTTGAACTGTTACCTAGTCAGGCAAAAGAAGACCTTGGAGTCAGTTCAAGCTGAAAGATAAGGAAGCTACAATCTCTAGCAGAGGCTGCACACTTAGATGTAAGAAATGGCTCAGCTACAGACAATGAAAGAAACCCATGAAGAATGTGAAGACACCAGACCCTTGCTATTACTATTGGTTTGTACTGTCACGTGAGGGATGGGAGCTTAGATTGTAAGGGTATAATTGCCCAGGTATAATCCCATTGTTCAGAGTCCCTCTTTGAAGGCATCCAGCTTGAGCTGTAGTGCTATTAACAAAAGATACTTCTAAAGAGAAATCTTTCAGCTTATTAATTCAGCAGAAACTTGGATTTAAACCCCACTGTAGTTGTTGGCATACATGATTTATATGACAAGTAGAGAAGGAAAAGAAGGTAGAAATTACCCTAATGAATAATTATGACTGATAACAGTGCATGGGCAGGAAGAGAATGATTTCCTCCACAGGGTGAGTTTTCTGCATGACACTGTTTCTGTGAAAAATTAGCTGCTTCTTTATGTGAATCTAACCATATGGAGAGTTTAAAATAAAGTTCTGCAGAAGAAGTCTGCTATAGGGTAGCTTCCTGTTCCCAGAAAGAAAGACAGAAAGAGCTATAAAAGGATAAAGAACATGAAGGAACTAGAAAAATAATAAAACAATACCCTGAAAGAGAAGAGGTAGAAGCAGACAAAGGGGCTATACAGCAACTTTCTCTCTTGGGTTCCTGGCTTGTAGTTTTGTTTTAAAATTGAATTGGTTATACCAATTTTCATTACAGATCACATTACCCAGTAACACTGAAATACTTATTTGCAGAATATAGGTGGGCATTTTTACACTGAATTCTTGTGGCACTTACTTTGTATTTAGCAATAAAAGGATGTCGGCCACCAGTGATTACCATATCATCCTCTCGGCTCAGAACAAGCCGAACTGCTCTGCTGGTTCTAAATCCAAAAAAGAAAAGTCAAATTGCAATTAAAATAAAGGATGTTACTAAGAAGATGGCTATGGCTACTCATCATGCATCCAGATCTAGTCATACATATAAACATGCATTTAGATTAAAATTAACTTTAATAAGCCTGAACATATGCTTAACACTATGTCCAGAGTTCACATTTTTCACATTTACAATCATGTTAGAATCTTCACTTCACCTCTTGAAAGCCAACAAGATAACTCAGTGCAAACTGCTCCTGAAGAAATTATTTCAGTGTTAAGTGAAATAATAGTCACCTCTTAGCTATTCAGAATCATGCTGAAATAGAGTGTCTTGGAATGAAATCAATATATGAATAATAATAAAAACATGAAAATTAGTCTAGAAATGCAGATACTATTACTACATGCCAATATTGCCCTGCCAAATTTGGAAAAAGGGGGATGGAGCTTTATGTGTTAATGTTCTTAAACTAATTCAAGCAGTATTAGAAAAAGCATAATACCTCATAGATTAAAGCTAATTTTGACTGAAAGATGTTGAAGACTGAGCTAGAACTACTTTTTCTTAAAAGCAGTTCCACTCATGAACTCTTCCTTCTGCATTCTGCTGAGTCAGTGAAGTTCACAACTGGAGGGTTAATGTCATATTTTAATGTATGTACAAAGTCTCAGTAGTTAGGGACTGGTCCTTTTTAGTATTTCTAGCTTATACTAACATCAGCTTCTTGCAGCCCATTAATTTAGCTGAGGCTAGAGCTGCTTAACAGAAGTAGTCCAACAAAACAAAACAAAGAAATGCACCAAACAGTCTTGCAAGATGTGAAGTCAAGATTGTATGACTTTTTGACTAGCAGCTTTGGAAAAGGAGAAAGCAATTTAGCCAAAATGGAAAACTTGTCTGCTTCACTTTTTCGATATCCCAACAGACATACTGCACTTACTTGTTTGCTGCCACTGCAGCAACTGATGCCAGTAAGCCAGTTCTCAGAATTTTCCCACCAAAAGCTCCACCAACTCGTTTAACATGGCACATGATCCTGTTGGCTGGAACACCTAAACATGCAGCTACCATCTCCTGTAAAATAAGTTTTAATATTTTATGCCAACTCAAACTAAGCCCAGAAACTAGGTTCTGAAATAGAAACCTTTTCTAGAAAAAGGTTCCACAGATGTTTCTGTTCTTCTATCAGATGAATATAACTTTTCCTTTACCCTAGGTTAAAAAGCAACAACAAATTCTCAACAGTGCTCTTATTTCAAATATTTACCATGCAGACTGTGAAAGGGCCAGTGGCCAATGTGAAGAATAATACCCTTGAATTACATTATCTAGACAGTAAGAAGCTCCAGATATAATAAAAATGGATTAGTATACAGTTTCTATTATTTTTATTACTAAGATAGTATCTTTTATTACTAAGATAATACCTTTCATTTTTATTCAAAATAAAACTATTTGTTTCGTAATAATCTAAGGTCTTGCTAGTGTCAGGAATGTTTTTGCTTCTAATAACTTTCTCAAACACAAAGTTCTCCATACTACTTGGCTATTGGCAATATAATAATAATGGAAATTATAAAAGGAGCTGAACTGAGCTTTGAACACAAAATGCCAGTGTTGAGTCTGAAATACCATCAGTTTCACACACTATGGCTATTGCTGTGCAGGACACAAGCTATGGCAGCTTTTTTTTTCATTTACCATCATGACAAGGTTTAGAGGGCGAGAACACTTCTACTATGAAGACTGAGAGACTTGGAGTTGTTCAGCCAGGAGAAGACAGCTCCAGGGAGGCTTTACTGTGGCCTTTGAAACTATAAAGGGGGTTTACAAGAAACAGAGCAAGACTTTTTAGCAAAGCTTGTATTGACAGGACAAAGGGCTATGGTTTTAAACTAAAAGAGGGCAGGTTTAGACTGGACAAGAGAAAGTTTTTACAATGAGGGTGGTAAGGCATGGGAACAGGTTGCTCAGAGAACTTGTGGACAGCCTATCACTGGGAGTGTTCAAGGGCACGTTGGATGAGACTTTGAGAAATTTGATGCAGAGAAAGACAACCCTGTCCATGGCAGGGGTGTTGAATTAAATAGTCTTTAAAGGTTCCTTGAAACCCAAATCAATTTGTGATTATGAGACTGCTGCATAGAATAGCAGTCTCACCTACAGCTGTTAGACTTGATCAGACCCTCAGTAGGTTCTGACTTTGTAGGAAACTGATTTCTCCTCACTCCAGTGGAAAACTAACAGAGATGGAGGAGCCTCAGCACCTCACAGGGAGCTTTTCATGCCTACAATAGTGGAGTATGAAGTACTTTGTCCAAAGGGAAAGGACTTATCCTGACAGTGCAGTGCTAAGTGTTTATCAGAATACAGCAGTACTACAAAGCAGCTGTTATTGGACAATCCAGATGGGCATTTTCATGTTTCTATGGCTTCTGCTCCTACAGATTTGTAAATCAAACTTTAAAAGCTCAATTGTCACAAGTCCAAATACTTTCTCTGAGAATGCTCTGCATTACCTGAATAATTGCTGGATGCTGTGTTGACACATACAAATCCATCTCTTTATCCTCTCTTTTTGGAACAGCAAGCATACTCTGAGTCTCCATGTAAAAGTGTTTCTGCCCCCCAATGCAAATCTCTCCTGATCCAATGAGAAAAACACAAGTGTTACTGAGGGAAAAGGACTGAAGAAATGAACCAGAGAAGAACTAACAGCCCACCATCATGTAAATTATGGCAATCGGTGTCAAATCCTCTGATACTTCTTGTGTGAAAGAGCAACATCTAAAATAAGAACACAAATTAAAATCCTTGTAAGATTAAATTGGTCTTGTTCCAGTAGTATCACCAGAACTGGATTAAGAGCAGAACACTATTGCCCACAAGTGGTGACAACAATAAATAAAGCACAGATAAGTTAAACAAAGCATGCACATACTGGACCAGGCCAAGAAGACAGCCACCAAGATCACCAGGGGGCTGAACCACAGGATATATGAGAAGAGGTTGAGAGAACTGGATTAATCCATAAGAAGAAAAGGTTTAAGAAGAGATCTTATTGTTGTCTACAACTACCTAATGCAAGGGTGTAGACAAGAACAAGCCAGGCTGTTCCCAGAGATGCCCAACAGAAGGATAAGAGGCAATAAACACAAGAAATTCCAGACTGATATAAGAAAAATCAAAATCAGTATGGAAGTGATGAAACACTGGAACAGGTGCCCATAGATGTTGCATAATCTCCATATTTGGAGATATTAAAAACATGACTGGACATGACCCTTAAGAACCTGCTCTAACCAGACCTGCTTTAAGTAGGAGATTGGACTAAAAGATTCCCTTACAACAAATGATTCTGTAACTTTCTTCAAGAACAGGCGATGCAAAAAGCTTGAATGTAGTAGTAGAACAACAATACACTAGGTTTAGTCACATTGTCTTCCAAGTGCCCAAGAGCTTTCTCAGGCCTATTGACTACATGGAAAAAAGGTAGAACTGGGACTTGAAGAGCAGACAGCCAAACCCAAATACTGACAATGAAAAATTTCACATCAAATGTATTCTACAGTTTACCTTCGATTATATTATCAACAGTTTCAAATGCCTCATCAACATTTCCTTGTTCTAATTTTCTTTTTGGCTCAAAGAACGAGTTGTGTTTTATAGCTTCCTGCAAGGGAGAAAAAGAGAAATTGGAGGTTCAAAATATTTATAAGATTCCCAGCTTGTTGCAGTATTTTAATATCAGGACCAACACCACTGTCTTCAGAGATTGGAACCACCAGCTACCAAAGTCAATGAACAACTGTATTTCATCACTCTACTGTCACTGTTGAGTTTGTTTATTCAATACCAGCAATTCTTCCCTGATACATCTTATGTAACTGATGACACAAGTTTCTGAAGGAAATGTATTCAGTTTATTCAACCTAGTCTTCCCTGCCATACATCCAGGAAGTGACCAAGACACACCACAGAGTAAGAATGCAACCGCATCACCCAAAGAGTGATGCCAGTAAAGAGGGGAAGAAATCACAGGAACTAAGTAAAGGTGGAATCTATTTACAAATTAGTATTTGCTTTATTTCTAGGAAGATTTCATTGGAGTTTCAATTCTAATGAAATGTTAACAAAGCCTGTCTGTCTTTATCTATTTTTCTATCAGAAAGACTGTTCCATTAGACCACACACACATTATTAAAACAAGCTGTACAGTGACTACCAGAGGTAATGCTGATTCCCTGCAAGTGAATTTGCTCCTCACTTCTACTCCCTTTAATCCAGGGTAAGTACATATGTGACTCCCACATTACACTTTGAAAATGTTGTACATCCCTAACACCTTTCCTTCATATTCCCCCAACAATCCCTACATTTTCAGCCTAGTTTTCAAGCTAGACAACAGATAAAAATGCTAGAGATAATCAGGAGCTGACTGTTAGCCACTATACACACGCTGACTGACCAGCTGGCAGCTACCAAAAAACTAGAAACTAGCATGCTCAATTGCCTTTTCCTCACTGGGAACATTAGGAGACTTCTTTTCTCTTTGCATTCTAATATTTATTACTGTAAAACTTGTGAAATCTTCATACTTTCGAGACTGTTGCCTGATAGGCAACAGTGGTCCAAATTAGACAAAAGGTTAAAAATTTATTTATAGGGAGATACTCAGACTGGTTAATTGGATGTTCAAATTCATTGTGTTTCCTTAAAAATCATATTTAAAAAGCAACTAAAGAGTGTGAACTACTGCTTCCATTAACTAAATAGGTAAAATAATAAAAGAGCAGAAGAAATTATTAGTACCTCAATTGTTAAAATTACTGGTTCCAGCATTTCATACTCTATCTTCACTTTTGCAGCTGCTTGTTTGGCACGAACATCTGAATCTGCGACTACAGCACAGACAATCTGACCCACACAAACCACCTGTAAAATATACATCACATAATAGAACAGTGGATTCAAACAATTCCCATATGTGCTATTGATATTCTTATTTTACCTAACCACTGCTTATGTTTCCTGTTCAGAAGTTTTGACTTAGACTTTTGTATTTTTACATCATCCATGAAGCTAACAAATTATAAAAATACCACCGTAACTACAGAATCAAGGAAAATACAGTATTCAGAAATGGATAGTGGCTGGATTAAAAAAACAGTTAAAATTAAGAAAATCAGTTGCAAAAAGACTGTAGTTATACCTCATTTCTTGCAAATATAATCTCTGGATCATCATAAAAATAAAACTCATTTGCAGCTGGCACATCATGAGCTGTTATGACATCAAACACACCTGCTCCTTTTAGGGCCTCTGAGGTATCTATGGATCTGATTGGGATATGGGAAGAGAGAAGTGCAATTCATTAATTTTACAAACTGTTCACAGAAGAAGAGAACACAATACAGAGGTATATTTCTTATACTACCAAGATCTGCTCATAGGCTCACATACGTCTTTTCTTTCTCTCTAGCACGCGGAGAAGTGCAGATAGAAGATAATTTAAGATTCTACTAATCTGCTTCATTTTTAGGAAATAATTTAGATACAACAGGAAAATCATTGCCTAAACTGCACTGGTTTAATGAAAATCACTGCACAATTATGATGTTACAACTGCAACTTTCTAAGACCTCACAGCCTACACGCATATTGCAAGATACAAATACTCATCTTTAGATGGAGGATTCATAGAGAGAGATATAAAAGATAAGACCAGTATAAATGGAGAAGGAATGGAATTGTCTAGGTGTAGAAGGATCAGAAGCAACAGCAGAAGGGTCTGTAAGAATAGCATGCTTTGATAGCATCCAACTCAGCAGGTCATCACATCCCAGCACATGTACAGGCATCTTCTCTGGACAGATCACGAGACAAAAGAGACTGAATAGATCCTACTGACTCGCAGAGATGGGGGTGATGTCACCTCTGTGATGGGACCAAAAAGAGGGCTGCCAAACCCAGCACTGACCTAAGAATAAGCCAGGAAATATGACAAGGACTCTGTAGCTAGAAGCCCTAGTCCTATCTGTCATGACAATTAATCCTGATTAGATCACTTGAATATGTCTTGGTGCCTAAATGTTGAACAAACTGCTAGAATAAGTGTTTCTTGGCAGCATAAAAGCATATGTGAAAACAGTTTTCTTACAAAATAAAATCCTCTTTTCCACCCTTCTCTCCTAGAAGCCACATATGTGTTTTGTCACCTTATTGCTGCAATGTTGCCACGCTATTTCCTACATTTTGAACAATTTTCTTCTTTCATCACAGAGTTGAGGTTTCAAAGCAGTGTTGCTGGTTTAACTGAATCTCAAAGTCTGCTTGCACTGCACAGCTGAGCACTTTGTGGAGGTAGCTAGGCTAGCTCTGGGCTGGTTTATGGACCAGAAACAGTTCACCCTTACTAGCACAGTAAAATGGGGTGAAACACTTGAATCCTAACCAACCCTTCTACTAGTGCAACAATACTGCTTCCAGCATGGATTTGCCTGCAGGTACCAGGGATGCTGTTCTGTACACGAATAACTCCTCACTCTCTCTAAAAATCTCAGGCAGCAATTCATGATAACACTTTCTTCAGGTCCACTTTCAACACTTACACAATCTTCGCATGAGCTCTGGAACTAGTGACAACAGCCAGGAAAAGCTCCCCATCCACAGAAGGAAGGTCATCAATGTAGATTGCTTCACCAGTGGCGTGCTTTATCCCAGACTGGTGCATAACAGGCCGCCCCACAGGGTCCTGGGGAGATTGGCTCGGCTCTACCTCCTGTACAGTCAGAAACACACACCAGCACCCCCAGGTAAGAAAAGAACTGTCCTGTTACTCTTACAGTAATCAGAAAATCAGCTTAATGAACAACTGTTCATACTATCATCTTCTGTTCAACATTGAAAGAGATGTGGCTGCAGGAGGTGACAGCTGCTCCTGGGGATTGCTTTCTCCTCTTTTCTTCTCTTAAGGACCCTTCTAAGAGTGCCACAGATTTGTTTACTTGAATTTTTTTCCTTAATTATTTACATCAAAGTGATAAACCCAGCATTTTTTCAGAAGGACATTTTCCTCCCTAACTGAATGGTGTCATGAAGCTTTGATGATTTTCTGAATTATTCTCGCAAGATTCTACTCTGAATGTTATCAGTGTCAGGTGGTGTATTGTGAGCTATTTGCAATGATTTCTAGGATTTGTCTTCCTCACTGAAAGAGTGCAACGGATTGGTGTAAATGAGTGAGAAAATATTGCCTAAATATTTTTTTCCTAATTATTTTCTTGCACTTGTGTATGAATTTAGAGTTTTACTTTGCTAAGTTTTTTTGAAAATTAACTCAGTGTTTCCAGTTAAATCTGCTACATCAACTGATGTTGCCAATTTCCAGAATACCTTTCCAATTTTTGTGTCAGTATTCATGCAAACATTTTCCTTTTCTACATTTAGAATCAATTAATTGCTGAGAACTCAGAATGTTTTTACTTCTAAAGCTTCCAGCACGCAAGTGTTCAGGCTACACACTTCTACTTCCAGCACTTTCCGGTACGCTGTCTGCTACTGGCACAAGGTCAAGAACAAACACTCACTTGACTGCCTAAAAGTTCCTCAAATGGATGTCTCAGCCAAACCACTTCAACATTTCCACAACAAAATGACGAGGTATTTGGATTTCAGGGTAAGCATTATGTTTTTTATCTTAATTTTAAAAGCTTATTAATGTCCAAATGAAGGAGTGCAGACAAAAAATATGGCCTCACAAAATCTAAACAGAAATTTAAAGTGGAAAACCTCAGATTTTCTGGGTTTCTAAATTTCTGTTTTTCAGTGCCAATTGATCTGAGCAACAAATTGTTTAGATTTCTCACGTTCGGTCACTTTATTACAGATAGGGAATAAATTGGGGAAAAGTCACAGAGAAAGAGTCCCCTTGATCCTCTTATTGCCTGTTGTCTTTTTTTTTCCTTTTATTTTTTAATAAGAATAATAATAACTGTGAAGGAAGCTTAAGATAACAATTTGAATAAATTTAAAGTATTTAAAGCTAAAGTATTTTTCTAGGGAATATCCAAAAAATGAAAAACAAATATTTACCTGTATTTTATCTGAATTTTTCTTTGGGTTTTCAAAAGCTGGTATTTTGACTTGTGTACTGAGGGTGCCAAAATATCAAAAATCCTTGCGGGTGTTTCCACCACGAACTATTTATACAGTGACCTCAGAAAATACCAAATGTGTTCTTTGCTGCTCTCTACTGTTGCATTTACGACAACCTGCTCGTGGGTTAATTTGAGCACACAACCATCACACACCATCTTAATTCCTACATCTACAGTAAGGCCTAAGAACCCTCTGAGATCTTGAGAGAGCAACACTACAGCTATGCTACAGTATATATATACTATACCTGGGCTTTTCAATCTTTTTTTTCTCATTTCTTCTCATTTCTTTCTAACTGGGTTGCATACTGCAATAAACCCAATTTAAGCAGTCTGACAATGGAGTTTGCTTAGCATATTTATCTTCAAAGAACTGTCTAGAGGAAGTGAGTATACCCCAGAATCTGTTTTTACAAATAAGGATTCTCCAAGTTAAAATCAACCTCTAAATGCCTCTTGCTTCCAGTCCTTTGGAAAATCTGTGCCTGACCTTCAGACCAAGGCTCATGCTTGAACCGTGACTTTTTACCTGGTCTCATGAGGCACAAAACAATGTCAGAATGAAATCACTTGCCTGGTATATTTGGATACTCTGGGGCATTCTGGTTTTGAAATCTTGTAGGACACTCCCATATTCCATAGGTATGCCAGGATAATGGCAAGGATCCTGAAAAGGAAGTGAATTACCACTAAAACTCATTTTTTGAACATTACAATTAAAAAAGCCAACAACTAAAATCAAACACAGAATCTTTACACAAGAAATGCTTTCCAGGTACAAACTAGAAAGGCTCTAAAACAACAATCTGAAGACAATGTAGAGGTTTTAGATAATATTTTAAAATATATTGGATTCAACATAAATGCTTTTTAAAGTAAGCAACATAAAATAGGGATAGGCAGAGGAGCTTTGTTTTGAGGTCTAATCAAAACTGGCTCAGAATCACTCCTGGTAATAAACAATTACTTGGTAATGGCAATTTAGAGGAAAGAGCTCAAGGTAACAGAAGAAAAACATAAAAGGGATATTTTTCACTCTAAGAACATATTTAAGACAAAAAAAAATGTAAATTACACCTAGAAAGTCTTGGCCAAGTGAAATTTTAGTGTCCTCATCTCCCAGTCAACAGTTCATACAAAGAAGGAGAGTCGATTTAATATCTACAGTTTCTTTTTCCCAAGGCTTCATTTCTATTTCATCTATTTGTGTTCTGAACTATAGACAGAGTAAGATCTCTTGTGTATTTTCTCTGAGTCTGGGAGCTTGCTACTGGGTGTTGTATTAACATTGCTGAAATGTCTTTAAAAGACTAATGTCCAAAGTAAAGATATCTGAGCATCTAAAAGTTAAATGGGCACCTCTCCAAGCAGCTCTTTGGGAGTTAAACACCTAGGTTATTGTGTAGCTCCGAACACCAAAGACAATGGTTTAGCACACTGTACAAATTGCAAGCACTAACATATAGCAAGAACACCCCTTTTATTTGCTTGCACAAGAGCCGACATGGGGAACGCTTGGTTTGCTCAGCCTGGAGGAGACTCAAGGGGGACTTCACTGAGGTCTTCAACATCCTCACAAGGGAAAGTTGAGGGGCAGGTGCTGACCTCTTCACTCTGCTGACCAGGGATAGCACTGGAGGAAATGGCATGAAGCCAGGAGGGGAGATTTTTCACCCAGAGACTGTTTGAGCACTGGAACAGGCTCCCCAGAATAGTGGTCACAGCCCCTAGCACAAGTTCAAAAAGCATTTGGACAACACTCTCAGGCACATGGTGGGATTCCTGTGGTGTCCTGTGCAGGGCCAGGAGTGGGGCTCAATGGTCCTGATGGGTCTCTTGTAACTCAGTACATTCCATGATTTTATGATTCTATGAACTATTTTACCATTGTCTTCAGTGACTCCAATACTTCAAGGAAAAATTTGTAGAAGAAACTGACCATCAAGGTTTTCTTATAGTCTATATTTTCACCACCAGCTGAGCCTGGAAGAGCAATTTCTTTAAGAACTAGTCTGCATGCTTCATCCAACATTTGTTCATTCCAGTGTCTGTTAGGAAGAGTAACAGATATAATCAGACTAAGACTAATAAGAAAAAAATACAGATTGCAGTAATACATATGTACCATCGACCACAGACATCATCCTGCTCACAATGAAGCCAAAATATTAATTCTCATAATGTTTGCAATTTTTAAAATGGTGTAGATCAAGGTTGCTCACAGAGCTCAGCTCCCATAAGTAAAAAGAATTAAGCGCTATGCCAGCACTTTTAAATAAACAAATACATAATTAAACAAACCCTATAACAGTTTTAAAGCTGCTTTAGCAGCCTTACAGATTGTCACCATATTGCAGATACTATCCTATATTTGAAGAAAAGTAGATACAGATGCAAAATGTAGATATTTTCAAGGGATCTAATTAGCTGTTACATTTCCAGAAAGCACTGTCTTCTTGAAGTATCTCAACACTGTTAATTCTCCATAGTTACACAACCACAGATAGCAAATATTAGTCTCTTGGACTAAATTTAATCATGTAAAGCATCAAAAAATAATGAGCACTTCAACTAATGAAACACTTGCATATTAAATGGCAAACCAGGCCCGTGGGGCTTCATTTAATGTTGTTTTTATGCTGCTTGAATTCGCAATTTTTTTCCTCCAAAACTTGGAAAGGTGCTGCAAACTCAGAGGGAAAGTCAGGGACTAATTACAGATATTATTGGGACCTTGCAGATTAAGAGATATTGCAAAGGTGAAGACTTGACTTTTGCTTCTAACTTTATTGAGCACATCTAAAGTTCTCAAACTTTGTATCTTTTAGAGACAAGCTGAAGGACTCAAGAACTCTGATGAGAGAATTATCAAACGTATGGGACACAGAGTAATTTACCCATACTTGGGTTTAGGTGCACAGTTGACTGATGTATACCTCACCTCACCCACCAATCTCACAGCTCATCTTCTTATCTCTCTGCATAATTCACACTGGAGTTGCACTTCAGTGCAAACTCCAAAATGTAACAATCCTGAAAAGTCACCATTAAGGCTTGATCATTCACTTGAACATACCAGGCATTGATCAGGCAAATGAAATCTTTCTGTACTTTCATGTCCCAAGGAACATGAACCCAAGCTTTCAAAGTCCATTTGTTCAGAGACACAAACAAGACAGAGAAATTTTACCTTCCAGTAAGTGTCCAACAGGTTTGTTTTGCACAGACTGTTGTCGAGAGAGCACCTCCATAGAAAATGCTTAGATCATTTATAACGTCTGTACCTTCTTCAAAAAGGACTCTCATCCCAGCATTGGCTATTGGAAGAGCATTTTCCCGCCTTGGTGCTTGTCGAAACGCAGAGACATACTCCCTCTGAGCAAGATCAGACAGAAGCGCAGACATGAAAGTATCTAAAAGTACAACTTGTTATTGCGCTACGTGAAACAAGAGAACAAAAAATGAAGAGCACAAATTCAACTTCCTGAACATTCAAGACCATGCACTTTCTTCTCTTGACCATCTCTGATTTTCTAGCAGCTCATACCAAATCCTCCATCACCTACACAGTCCAGATGACCTAGATTGTTCATGGTAGATAACTGGAAGTCAGGGATCTTGTGGAGCTGTATTTGTAACAAGACCATAAGTTTGGAGCCTTCAAGGCATTGCAAAACTTCAGCATTTAGTCCCATATCCACTCTTGCAAACCCAGTATCTGTTAAAGACTATTATTCAGTTCAGCAATATTTATGGAACCACCACACACACATCCAATCTTATCCCATTTTTAAGAAAAATCCTCAGGAGATGACAATGCGTACCTATTTGATGCCAGCCATACCACAGGTGAGCAGCCTGCTTTGGTGAGCACAACAGCAACTTGTCCAAGATCCCTTTCCAGAGGGGATCTAGACAATTGTTATTGCCCTCACCATTTCAGGGCAAACTTCTGTCAGAATATTACTGTTTATATAGCATCACCAGCTACCTGCTGAGTTGTGTTTTTTGGCTGAAACTGGGAGACAGTATGGCACTGAAATGAGTAAATGTAAGGAATTCAGAAAGTGAGCAGTAACAGTGCTTGTTTAAACAGACAGATTATGTCCCCTCCTGCTCTTTATTTCATAGTCTTTAACTCTGCATAAAGCAAATCTAAACAAACTGATAACTTACCTTCCTAGAATAGGGAATATGGATAGCAACTAAGATCTCTTCTGGTGCAATGGTATTGTTACCAACTCCATCTGCAAAAATATCACTCAGAGGAATCTGTCGCTTTTGTCCTAAAAAAAAAAAAAAATAAAATTCCCAAATTCAGAAAATTCCATATAATTGTGCAATTAACACATATCAATAGTATTTTAATTGGCAAGAAATACCTGCTGCCTTCCTGAATAAATAACCACTACAGAGCTTACATAAAATTTATCAGTGATATGTTCTATAAATTCAAATGGTTGCTCCATCTTCCATAACATCATAATACTAGATTCCCAAAAAAGTACCCAGAGGTCAATCCCCATTCTGTAATCCTCCCTTCTGATACTGCTATGATGATCTCATCCTCACTCTTGTCAATCTATTCCAAATCTCTGCAGCTGCTGTCATAACTACTTTTCATTTCACAACATAAAAAATGAGGAAGTAAACTGAGTGGTAAAGAACTGCTGTAAAAGTAAAACATAACTAGGAGGGTGTTTTGGTTTTGAGTTCATTTCTTCTCTTCTTGTTTGCTTTTCCCCTGAGATTCTGAACATTTCCAGGAGTCTAGAAAGAAATAAATGTTATTGCTTCTTTCTTTCTCTTTTTGATACTTTATCCTAAAAGTGACCATACTTGTTGTTCTATGATATATATTATGAAAGTTAAATTTTTCAGAAGGGAAGATGACAAAATTCTGCAAGGAACCTGTACCTCTAAGAGCCCTTTCAACACTTAAAATCTCATTTATGCTACAGAGACAGGCTATCTCCTCCTACCTCTTGAAGCCAGATTGAGCATGCAGTTGCTGGCTGCCAGAACAGGATTCAAGTCTGAGGTTGATTTTCTACTTATGATGTTTCCACCAAATGACTTGAAAAAATAAAGTAGTTTATGTTACCTTTCTCTATAATTGACTATTTCTGTGTTAAGTGACAATACGACATGCAAACTATATGTACATTTATACATATTGAAAGCTGCAAAAAGAGGTATTGATAGAAAATTCATGGCAAAATCAAAATTAAAAATGCAAGTTCTACATATGGTCAGGACCAATTTCACATTTGCTACAATTTTCTCAAACTGTAATTGCAAGTAATTCCCAACATACAGCAACATTTCTTATCTGCTCTCCACCCAGAGTTCTTAACTGCTGCAGGACAGCACAGAAAATCCTCGTCTTCTCTTCAGGGAACTCGGCAATTGCATTTGTCAAGACATCTTTCACTAGAGAGAGGCTGCAGGCAGCTCCCAGAGTTAATCCTGTAACCAGAAGATTATCAAAGTGTAACGTGTGCATTGCTTTATTGCCTGGGTTTTAAACTGTGTTCAGACTGCAGAATTAGGACAGCTCGTGTGGGCTAAGGAAGACAAAAAGAGAGGGGCCTTTTCATTTTAAAGAAACTGGAACCTTTCATTTCAGGAGACTGAGGGTAAAATCCCTAGAAATGATGAAATTGAACTAATACCTCACCTTTTTTGCTTTAAGGGAAATGCCTTCTCTACTTTCAGCTGAACATCCCAGCTACTTCCCTTGCACCTTGCTTTGACTGAGTAAACACTTAGGAGACATTTCACACAAAGGTGAGTCAGCTTCAAAATGCTTTCAACAGACTCTTCCTATTTTTAAGCATGACTTTCATCCTAATTTGATCTTGCTTTGTATATGTACATTCTAGTCATTCTTCTAAGATGAGGGTAGGTAGCATTGGCAGCAAAACCCCAAATAATCCTAACAATGAGGACAGTACTATTTTTCCCACTAGAAAGACAACTCATATGCATTTATTTAAGTTTTTTTGTAAGATTATACCTCTATTTTTTTTAAATGGTACACACTTCCTTTCTATTAAAATAATTATTTACACAATATATGGTTGTTTTCAATGAACACTGGGATTCAATTAAATACATAAATGAAAGTATAAATAAATTTAATGAATTTTAATCAAGCAAAGCAATATTAAATTTTGTGTATTTAAAAGAAAAATTTAATCAAAACATATTTTGCATTTAAATCTGATTAAAGAGAGGAAATGCTATTTCTGTCTGGCAAACTAAACTGCCTATCCTTGTTTTACAACTAGTATGTCTCACCTTCGAATACCTCGGTTTTATTTACACACTTTAAAGAAGCAGTAAGCATTCTCCCAGCTTCTTTTCAATTCCTAGATACTTTTCAGCTAAGAACAAACTAGTCTTTGAATAGAACTGGATGACTGATCTGAAATAAAACAGATATTCTAAATGCAATGACAAAATTGTCAAACACAGTTTACCACTTCAAAAAAAGTGGCTTCAGGCATATAGCAAGTAATTTCATCAGATATGACTTTCCTTAAAACTTTGGCTATAAGCTTGTACAAGGTAATTTTTTCTTCAATTACTTTAGGCTACGATAGCAAGTTGAAACCTGTTTCTAGCAGTATTTCTAGTCCACGAGAATTTATTTAAAACTCAAAACCTAGTCTAACTAAAAGCACCTCCATGCTTATTATAAACTTGTAAATTGAGGTACAAATTTTTAAACCTATTAATTAATGCTTCATGATGAGAACAAGATCAGTTAATGCATATCAGCTATGCCAGTTTAAGCACAACCTTCTTTCTAATGTAAGCAAGCATGCTACATGCTAACTGTCCCTGTGGTTCTGTTCAGAGCCTGGTACAGCAAATGCTGCATGACTGAGCACCAGAACCAGTATTACCAGAATAATCACTCTTGCACTAAGGCCCAAGATAATATTGCTGGTTGGCTCTGCACTGCGTCACCAAGACAAAGCCATTCTGCACTGTGATGTTGGCAACAGCCCCCTGGACCAGGGAAAAGAGTCAAGCATGCTTGGGAATGAGTTGCACAGCATTTCACACCTTCAGCACCCTGGAATGGTGCAGCATTCCTTACTGCAAAGAAATCTTCTGTTTCTGAAAAAAGTGAAGTCTACTGACCATCATTTGTGTATTTCAGCACATTCAGATCTGGGATCCTTGCAGGAGCAATAAGAACTGGATGGAACACACCTTTGAATTTCATGTCAGGTCCTACAAGATAGGAATAGACTTAGACAAAAGGCTTTTCCATAACAACTCCCACAAAGTGGAACATAAGCTTAAGGATGAAGATGCAAAAAGAAGGGCAAATGTAGCCCCAGTCCTCTCATGCACACTGGAACAGAAGCAACAGGAGCCATTCTGATCACATACATACCCACACCAGTGTTCCCAACCACAAGAGGTGCTTTAGGGTGGGTGGCTTTCAGATCCAGCAGTTCACCCAAGCTTACAGGAGAAATCCACGTTACTCGCTCCCCACGAAAAACCAGAGTTCTTTTTGGTTGATTTTCTGCCATCCTCTGATAGAGAAACATGACATATTTAAAAATTTAGACATATAGACAGAAGTAAGGTCTAATAGACACTAGACTGAAAGTCAAAAATGTTTTTAAACAATAACAGTTCTATATAATCCTTTAAAACTGGACAAAAAGGGGATAGAAATGTTATGCTGGCTCTTTGCACAGTGGTGAAAGTTGATACTATGTGGGCGAAATGCCTTCAAGTAATACTAATGGGTTAATAAACAAGACTGATAATAAACAGTCACCTAGCAAAAGATGTAGGAATAGATTCTGCAAATGCTAAAACTGTTAGAAAAGTGATAAAAAATACTTAGGGAGATATCTGCCCACTGAGCTTGCTTGGAGAGCACCAGTGACACTGACAGTAGCATGCCCTTAAGTGTCTCTGGCTGTTCTAGCACTGTTCACTGATCACCTGGAAACAGCTTGTGAACCAGTGCTGGTACAAACACACAGTCAAGAACTCCTGCCCTACAGTTATCAACCTTTCTCCAAAAGTAGTCAGCTAACTGCAGAGAATCTAGCTTAGAATCTCCACATTGACAATAAAGTAAAACAAACAACTTTCCATTTTCTAGGGCAGATACTGCTGTCAATAATTAAGGATGCCTTACACTTTCCATTCCACCGTTTTGTATCTTTGGCATGCCTTAATCACTGGGGCTAAACACTCCCTGATTCGGGTGGCTATCTGAGAACAGACTAACAGAACTATTAAGCCACAAAATTGTTTTCCAATGTTAAAAATTGTTTGCCATTCAGTTTGCTGCGACGTATTTGTATCTTCAGCTGCTGGACTGAAAACCCAGTTTAGGTTCATGCCTTATCTTCTCACCTAACACCTAACTCTGCAACTTTATTTTCCCAATATGACTTTTTTAGGTGTGCGAATATTCAATAAGCTTACTGGTCAAAAAACCCAAAAGGAGTATAATAACATTGAAATGTTTTCACATTTCTTCTGATGAATTACTGCTAAGAATTAAGAATTAAGACTTAAGAATTAATTCTGAACAGAGCATCAGAACAGTCTATTAGCAGCAAAAAGTACCATTAGTTCTGGAGGAAATATAAGCTCCTGGGTGGGATCTAAGGGCTGGAATTCATCTGTTGAAAATAGGCTGGTGGAGACCTTAAAAAGAAGACAAGCAAAGACCAAGAATTTTCTCTCACCATTAATTTCATACAACAACAATAAAAGCAAAAGCAAACCAGGAGACTGCCACTGAAGTCAGTAAAAAATTAGTCATTTCATTATAATTTGGATTTGTTGTTAAATCACCATGCATCATGTGGAGGTGCTGAGGTGAAAGAAGCGTTCATAACATTTTCTTAAATTTTACTGCTAACACAAATGACAGTGCAGAAGGAAGCAACTGAAGGACTAAGTACAGGCTTCCTGTAGCTCTACTATAACAAAGGAATTTCATGCCAACCTAAAGTACCAAAAACCCAAATAAGTAGATCAGATACTACTGAAAGAAAATTGATAACGAGCTGAAATATTTGTAAGGATAAGAGGTTTCACATAAAATCACAATCATAGCTCTAATTTTTAGGAGTGTATCAATTCTTCAGACTCAAGTCAGCAGTTTTCCTAAGAGACCGGTACTTAGAGCATCACTGGTCATTGATTTAAGCAAATTTCACATATGCTCTAATGTCTTGCACAATATAATTCTCACTGTACTGACAGAGCTCAGACTACAAATATCACCGAACCTGAAGAGCTGTTTCAATCTCAGCTCTGGAGATCCAAACTACCTTATATGAACTATCTGACACATCACTGCCTCCTCATACAAATATAAACACATAACCCTCAATTCTTAAAAATACTTTCAAATTTCTTGTGAGGAATAATAAAATATCTTATTTATCAAATACTATATGCAATATTCTTTCTCTAATTTTTATATTGAAGTAGGGTCAGTAATATATTTAAAACTTTACCTTCTCTTCATTGTCAAACACATCATCTTCCTGATCCAAGCAACATTTTCCATTTGCTTTCCTTTGACAACAAATGGATTCCTAAACCAGGAATATCCCATTAGTGAAATACTGCCCAATATGGCAATGAGTTAAAGCTCATAAGGTAAGAGTGACTGTATTTCAATAAAGCTCTAGATGAAGTTTATTAACAAGCCGAATTAGATGGACTGTTAAAGGAGTGATAATAAAAAAATAATTTTAAATCATCAGATGTTAAAGTCCTTAATACAAAATAATTCCTACTATATAGAATTCAGTTGACATTGTGAGAGCAGATGTAGATAGTCTGCATTGTTTCCTTTACTAACTGTTCACTCCCATTTTTCCTCTGCAGGTTTTTGACACATTGCACTGCATGATAAATTACTAAGAACATGGACTGAAATTCTGCATTTATTCATGCCAGTACTAACCCACAGTAAACCACATGGAGTTACTTCAGATTATTCTTCACAACCTAGGCTAGATACTATGTTCATTTGTGTTAATCTATGTTTGTAGCGGGTTAGGCCATTTACTCAGAATGTCGTCTTTAAACAGAGGGAAGAGATGATCTTAATGTAAATCCTGATGGCCTGTACATGCATATATACTGATGGCCCCAATCTAGCAATCCTATTGCCACTACTTCTTACCTTACAGAAGGTTTTACAGGCATCTAGAATTGGCCTGTATCCAGTACAGCGGCACAAGTTCCCTGAAGGAAGGAAATCAGTCAGAAAAAGCTTTGCTCTAGAGCCCATGGCTTTAGAACATTGTCTTTATGTGAATCTTATGTTTTTGAAGCTCAAGGAGAAGGGTTAGCTCTCAAAAAGACAAAACAGAACAGTGTCACAAGACTTAGGACCCTGCAGTTCCTGACAAAAAATGCTGTTGTTTCAAGGGGAATATGAAATTGTTGAGATCTGCACTACAATGAATGCTGGCTACAGCTCAGTATGCAGGAGAATAAGAGATTGTACAATATTCTTCACCCACTCAAAATGTTGTTCTCTTTCCCCCTGACTTTTTTCTAGAGGTGAAGGAAGTTAACATTACACCTCTAAGTTCACCACACAGCAATAGGAAATGTCTTTGGCTCCACTTTGACTCTAGAGCACAACAGATGACAGAAGGCTATTTTGCCAATAATAAATACTCTCACTTTCTCTTACTGAAGATAGTCTGCATCTCTCTGCGTTATCAGTTTTAATCTTACTGCAAAGGGCCTGTCCTGCAAGGCTCACGACATTCACAACACCAGACCTTGGAGATGCTCAGATGCAGCTGCTTCTCCAATATGACATCATTTTTGCACATCTGATTTTAATCACTTCAAAAGACACATATGGGGATGTTTTAAACACCTGAAACAATCCACAGCTCCACGTTTCATTTTCCAGGAGAAAAGAATGACAGGGAATAGAAGGTCTGCATCTGGCAGCAACTCTTCTAGGAAGCACAGTTGAGTACATCATCCTGGCAGGCATGTGTACTCACACAGACAGGCACTCACATAGACAAAGCATCTGGAGAAATGCTTTAGGAACACACCTGCAAACTAAAAAGTGGCAATATTTACCAGCCAGAGCTGCAATCATCTGCTCCGAAGTCGGTTCTGGGTGGTTTCTTAGCAAAGTGTATATGGACATCACCATTCCAGGCGTGCAGAAACCGCACTGGGAGCCATGGCACTTGGCAAGTCTTTCCTGAAATGAAATACCACAAACAACACTCCTTCCAGCACTTATCTCCATTCTAATGAATGCTCTCTTAAATGGGAGATGCCATACAAAATGTTGCCTTCACAATAAATCAGACTTTTTAAAGTAAAACACTTTAAGCAATATCAAATGAGAATAATTACTTTGGGTGGGATGTTCACGCACATCTTACTCAAGACGCTAATTAACCTTCAGTGGACTTCTGTCTTTTTTGCATTTATACTAAAACATGAGCCAAAGGGACAATGTCCAAGATGTGTCATTAGCCCAAAGAGAGCAAAGCCTGATCCACTCCAACAATCATTAAATACCAACTACTCGATCAGATTGTCAATCTTGAAGTAAGATTAATCATGAGTCATGTCATCAGCCTTGACCAAGCAACCACCAGGAACCACTGTTCTCCTCTGTTGTCATTTAGCAGGGAAAACAACCATCTTATGAAACTTCTATGCCCTAAAAGCTCTGTCACTAAACCCATCCCATCCAAAAGAGAAATCAGCAATCCTCCTATACAGTGATACTGTACTCTCACCTGAACTGGATGAATCCTGGTTTTTGTACTTCCAACACCTTCCACTGTAGTCACTGCTGCACCATACAAGGAGCAAATGGGAAGCAAACATGCATTGGCTGAATAATGTCTTTGGAACATAAAGGAGAATAAAGAACATTAATATTATTTTAATAATCAAGTCTGAGTACTATTTTTCAGTCAATCAAGACATAGTTCATACTTACAAAGCAGCCACTATTTAACATTTGGAATGAGAAGGGATCACTTTCTAGCTATGTCTCTTGCATGCCATATAAAAACATATCTATGGTAAATTCCACGGAATTTACATCTTCCTTAATACCTCAGTCTTTTCTAATTGCCCTCTTGTCTTTCTTGCCCACAAGCAATCTGTCAACTGTATTTTGGAGGAGGAAGATAGGGAAGATTGGTGTGCTCATTGGAAGGAAGTAAAGAATTACTGCTGCAAATTTATAATCAAAATTCTGATCCAAAGGAAATTCTGATGTAAAATAAATATCATACTAAATAGGAACAACAGACCAAAACGAAAAATTTTCAAAGCATTTAATAATTTTAATAAAATTATTTGGTTTTTTAATACAGCTAAAATGTTTCTTTTCAGGAGTCTGCTTTAATTTTAGCTCTTTCATTAACTTTAAACATTTTCATTTGTGTTGCATTCCAGTGTAATATAACTTACAAAAAGACAACTGGAATGTTTTTTTCCCACCTAACAAAAACTTCAATGCACAATGACATGTGCATTGACTGGATAACAATTTGACTGGAGTTTTCTCAACTTAAAAGCAATTTATTCCAGTTTTTAGCTTAACGAAACTTTGGTTTTGAGTTTCAAAATCTTTCTTTTTGTGAGTGGGGTGTTACAGATGGAGCTCAGTATTTAAGGGCTGGTAAGACTCACAGTACTGCCTACCCTACCTTTCCACCAATCATATGACAGTATGCTGGTTTTGGATGCAATAGAGTTAACTTTCTTCACAGCAGCCGGTGTGAGGCTGTGTTTTGGATTTGTGCTGGAAACAGTGCTGATAACACAGGGATGTTTAGTTACTGCAGAGCAGGGCTTACACAGAGTCAAGGTCTTTTCTGCCTCTCACACCACACCACCAATGAGGACACAAGACAATGGGAGGGGACACAGCTGGGACAGCTGGCGCAAAATGCCTGAAGTCATATGCCATGTCATACGGCATCATGTGCAGCATACAGAGCCAAGGGAAGAAGAAAGGGTGGAAGGCTGGGAGTGATTGTGTTCGCCTTTCCAAGTAACCATTACAGATGATGGTGTCCCGCTGTCCTGGCAGTGGCTGGACATCTGCTTGATGATGGGAAGTAGTGAGTAAATTGCCTACTTTGCTTTGTTTGCACGAGCAGCTGTTGCTTGATCTATAAAACTGTTTCTTTTACCCTTCTGATTCTCTCCCCCATCCCACTGGGGAGAGTGAGTGAACAGGTACATGGTCCTCAGTTACCAGCTGAACTTAAACCATCATACAGAGCTGCAGGCAGGAGCCACTTCCAAGTGGTCAAGCCAAAGGGTCTTAAACTAATGCCTCCTACAACCTCTTGCAGAGGCTGTCAGTATTTATAAGTATTTGAGTATTTTAGTTCAGCAAATTTACAATACAGCTGAATCAACAGCAATTTTCACAGCATTCTCTTTTTGGATTAAACTGACCCTTCCTCTAGATTCTTTTACTATTAAGTACAAGTTCTACAAGTCTGCTTTCAAAGTTTCATATCTGGAAATGGTATCTACAATCATAAAACTTTCTGCAGTTTTCAAAATATTCTGTTGAGGATACCGTATCTTCTTTGAAGCTGGCTCGTAAGTTGATATCATCACTGTGCAGGCACCACAGCCACCTCCTCCACACCCGTACTTAGTTCCTGTAAGACAAACTGAAAATGCTGTCATTAGGGAAAATAATTATCTGGTTCCACTCTGGACTTTATTCCACTCAAAGGCTTGAGACCACCTTTTTTCCTAATCCCCTAAGGAACACAGAATTGGTCTGGTATAAGCATAGGTATTGGACTCCTTTCCATATTGGAATAAAATTTTCAATGAAAGCAAGCTGGAAGCTAAGGAATTACATGACCAAAATCCTTTTCTCAGGAAATTTGATTATGATTTATTTTGGAAGAGGAGTAAGTTGGGACAGAAAAGGGAAATGAAAAATAGTTCCCCAAGTGAAAATATGAAAGGAAGAAATGTGTAATGGGCAAACCAGCTGTATATCTGAAATTTCAGTGGAATTAAATCAGTTTCCCAGTTTCTCCCAGAAGGCCCATTATAGTCAGGATATTTGCCTTGCATCTCATCTGAAAGATCGCATTTCTGAGAGAAGTGCTCATTTCTGTGAATCTGGAACAGTGGCCAATCTAAAACCGTGCATCAACAAACAGCTAATTAAATGTTCCAAAGGCACCAAAATGAAGATGCCTTTTTGCCCCTCAAAATTCCGTAAGTCTCAGGTTCTCATCACAAGATCTCCTTTACCAGGAGAGAGGCTATTATAAAGCCTGGGGACTTCTATTCTGTCAAGCTTTATATAGACTGACCACTAGGTCAGGTCTCTTTATGAGCTGGGAGGGGAGTAACACAGACACATATTCATTGTGTCTTATGGCATAACTTTGTTTAAAAAGCCAGGCTAAATTAATACAGCAGCTCAACTGAGAATATTTGGATTAAGAAAGAGACATCATTTAGTGTGGTTGATTTATCTTAAAGGAATCACAACTTCCTTAATCTGGTAATTAAACCTTGAATTAAAATTTATTAGAATTTTGCTTGAATAAGGCTTTCACGAGTGACTTTAGGGAACAGACAAGAAAAGGATACGCCTCTTTCGCAGATAAGACAAGAGCATTTGTTCAGGATCAGCATTTTTCTCTATTATCTACAGCAAGAAAGTAAAAACAAGGTTTAACTAAGAAACCAAGACCTTTCAAAATTCAAGGCACAGACTACATTCACACAAAGCCAGAAGAGAATCCTTCTCTGGCTCTCTCATAGAACTACACTATAATTGCCAAACACTGCAGGAGAGTTTGGGCTCCTTCTGGAAATTCCTTTTCAGACAGATACATTTCCAGAAAAGAAGTGTTAGGGCACCTTGCAAATACTAAAAATAACCGCTGCTCAGTGAAATGTTATACTGAGGGAACTGACCTTTGGCCACACTAGAAACAAAAATGCAGAACTTCAAAGACAGCACAAAGAACTAACTAATGATTTGCAGATTTTAAAGTCTCTCTGTCACTCTGACGTACTGGAATAAACATTAGAAGAAACCTGTAAGGCTATCAGCAGTAGCAATTTCTTTCCTAGTTTTATTTATATTAACTTTCACTTGCTGTAAGAAACTGACAACGGGGAGCAACAGAAATACCCACACTCTTGGCTGAGTACAGTATTTCTTATTCAGTCGCTTAGAATCAGCTACTCCCTTACAGTTGCTCTGGATCAACAACCAGTCCTTGCAATATCATCTTTATGGGAAAGAGTCCAAATTTGAGCACTGGAGTCTTGCTTTCAGTTGTGCCTCTGAAAACCTGACACCATCAAAGATGAGAAGTCAGACATACAAATGAAAAAAGTGGTTTGTCTACCAGCCAAGTTTTATACTCAGCTGAGAGTGTGTTTCACTTTGACACGGTTTTTCTCCCAAACACAGCAGAGCTAGCCAAAATGAGATGCAACCATCCAACCTTCTTCTGGAGGGCTGTGTGAGGATTCGGTTACGCTCGCATGAGCAAGTCTGAGGAAGTCAAATCAGTGCCCTTCGGGGTTCCTTCAGGCACAGCAGCCCCTCTTTCTCCGGGCTTTACTTACCTTCCTCCCATTCACATAAAAAACGAGCTCCTCGGCCGCGGCAGCCCCTAGTAGAGCCATGGTTCGCACCCCCGGGACCGGGATCAGGAGGAAACCCCGCGCAGCCGGAGGCGCCTCGTTATGCGGGGCGGGGCCGCGTTATGCTCAGCGGGGTGGGCGGGGAGAGCCGGGACCGCCCGACCCACGGGGTAACACGGTCATTGTTTTCAACGCCCTGAGCTGACTGCAAGTATTTATTTACTTCAGCCTGTTAAGGTGTTATTTAAGTGTTCGAAAGCTAAGCCATACCTCACACTTTCTCAAAGGATACAGGTGCTACAGAGCAAACCGGCAACATTAACACTGCGCGCCGTAATCAGGTTCTTATAATAACATCACCAAGAGTAATTTTAAATTGAGATAAAATCCATCAATGTAATGATCATGAGACCAATGGGATTTGTGGTTATATTTGCATTCACAAAATAATCAGCAGTAAGCTCCAGGTATCATAACCATTTGTAAGGGCTACTTGTGCAGGCAAAGGTTTATAGAAAAAAAACACTTTCCTCTTTCTGTATAAGCAAAATACATGGAATTACTTTCCTCCAAAATTTCAATGAGATTGAGTAAACATGGGGAAAAGCAACTTCAAAGCTATAAAAAGAAGTTCAAATTACCTTATCCTCAGCAAAATTATCCTAATTCCTGGTGATGTGACAATTTGATTTTTATGTCAAAAATCCTGAGCTGGTTTTACATAATTTTCCCAGAAAGAGCTTCTAATAGATCAAATGACGTGGTAAAACAAGCACATGTAGTGAAGGTTCAAAGACAATGCAACATTCTTTATGCTGCTTTTACATGATCATTTTGTGATCACATAAATTAACAATTAAACAATTAAAAGACATGCAACCTAGGAAATACCAAAGTGAGTTTTCTCTGTATTCTATTATTGAACATCACTTTGAGCAACAAGAATGAGGATGGAGAAAACAAGGAAAGAAGGGCAGTAGCAATAATACAATTTTACAGTTACTTAAATGAACTTCTGTGCATCTTCAGGCCACTTTCTTTATCCTTTTTTACTTTGAAAGATAACTACACTAAAGGAATGGAAGAAACGAAGGCATAAAGCTCTAGGCCTTTTACTTTTATTGAAAATTACATGCTTGTATTTGAGACACCCTAGCAGTCCAGCTGGTAACACACCTGAGGCTGTATGGAACAACAGGACCTTCACTGAAAAAATAATTAAGCCCATTCCCAAAGAGATTATTTCTTTTCTGAGAAGATAAAGCATGTGCCTCTGTGTCTAGCTTTCAAACTGCAGGCAGTAGAGAGAAACAACCATTTAAAAACCATTGTGTTTTGCTGCTGCAGTGCCAGCACTGGGAACACAAGTTTTAACAGGTGTTTCTTGAGGGTTTCTAATGACACAGCTGGTGACCTTGATAACATTTCACTTAAAATGTTGAAAGAACATTTCAATTAAAAACAAGATAAATTAATTACAAACTTGGTAATAAAAAACAAGGAAAAATGCTTAATAATTTCTCTGTGTACTTCTTTTTTTAAAAAAAAAGTTGAAGAAGGATAGAATCTGTCTCCCCAACCATTTCTGCACCTCTTCATAATAGTCTTGCTAATGGGGTGACATGCACAGCATGTTTCAGAAAGAAAAAAGTCTGCTGAAACTTCCCAGATAATGTTAACAGCTCTGTTTTGCAATGCAGATCACATTGCCTGGGCGATGAGGTAAGTTTTTTTTATTGGAAGAATTTTCATACTGATTGAGTACTCTATTTGTACTGCAAGGTTCTATATGAAAACACCTTGCTCTACTTACTGCTGCATATTTACAGTCTTTACATGATCTTTGCAACTGGTAACCACAGCCAGACAACCCTCTGTTTAGGGAATAAATGTCCCTTTTGTAAACTGAGGAGTGATACATCTAACTCTGAATCCTACATGGGAAGTCCTACAGGATCTTGAGGAAACTGCCTTAGGGCTACAGACCATAACAAAATAACCATAGCAGAAAATAGTTGTGGTATTAAGTGTTGGTAAATAATATATTTATGCCTCTTAGTGTTTATAGTTATAGTTCCAGACTTACATGTAGAATGGACACATCTGAAAGCTGTATCCAGGAGTATGTTCTGATACGTATGAGTCCCTTTTCTGTCAAAATACACAGCTGAAATTCTGGCAACTCACAGAAGGACATAGGTTCCTCCTGTTGAACTTCTTGAGATTCCTCTCAGCACATTTCTTCAGCCTGACCAGATCTTCTCCAGCCTGACCAGATCTCTCTGAACGGTGACAGAACCATGGGTATTTCAGCCACTCCTTCCGGTTTCCTATGAACTGCAGACTTGTGTAGGGTGCACTGGCTCATACAGGTTGTTAATGAATATGTTAATCACTGCTGGCAGCAGTGTGAAACCCTAAAGAGCTCTAATGTTTTGCCTCCAGCTAGACCATTTGGCACTAATCACAACCTTCCAGATTTTCTCATGTCACTCACAACTCACCACAAACTCACTTAAGGGTTTGTGCCCTTACCAAAGTCATACCTCATCAGTTTGTCTGTGGAATGTTATCAGAGAAAATGTCAAAAGCCCTACTATAATTGACACAAACATGTAGTGCTCTACCGTCACCCACCAAGTTGTAGAAGACTCTCAGGTTCATAACGCCTGATTTCCTGATTGCAAATCAATGCCAGCTACTCCCAACCACCTTCTTGTTTTTAATGTATGTTAAAGGACTATTTTCTCCATCAGCTTCCCAGCTGATGTAGTCTACAATGAAGTACAAAGAGTACATTTAAAAGAACATTTTTAGAATATATTATAATCTTAAAAAATATATATTTTAAGGATATACTTTTAAAGACTATACTATAAATTTAAGACTATCAGTTACACCTCTTAAAAAGAGACATGTACCAGACAAAAGGTCAAACTAACCAAAGAACTGGTCCCTGAAAGTGTCAACAGGAACAGGAAAAGGTACAAAAATTGGTCTAAGGCATAGTAAGGCTTCTCCAGAATCATCTTCCAGCCTTCAAAAATTTGCAATTCAGGAAGGTCTTGTGCCAGAAATGGTGTTTCTGGTAATTCCATAGATTTTTCTTCCATTAATGTGTCTGATCAATTTTTAAGCCCATGTAAACTAGTAACATCTACTGCATATGCATGAAAAACCACCATCTATAACCAAAATAAGTTAACTTATTTCTATCTCATCAAAAATGGCTCTCTGTTGCAAAATGAACCTGAACCTTATCCATCGTAATGGGTGTAAGTTGTGTGGGTTATAAGCTATCACCTGCATCTGGCAGCATCTACAAATCAGATACTACCAGAAAACTGTCAGCTGTCTGCACATTATGGAATGCAGAGGGGAAGCAGTACAAAAACCTGAAAGCTGAACGGTGTGACATTCTTGTATTACTTGTCACACTGGCACTCTCAGTTGGAAACTGAAGGTGTTGCTTTGTCTGGATCCTATTTGCTACTGAATTCCTACTGAAGTGCTGTTTTCTTCCTTGCTGCCTCTGGCACATACTGTGGACACTTGACTTCTCTCCATTATTTCTCAATGAGATTTCCTTATTGAAATCTCAGTGTGATTCTGTCAAATCCAAAAGTCAGCTATCAAAAAAAGAGGGACTATCTCCATCTATTTTAATAAATTCATAAAAATTCAGGATGCGTGTGTCTGTTCCAACCAGCGCTGAGAAATGGTCCCACTCAAAATAAATATGAAAAATTCACAGTACAATTCCCAAAGCTGGTTTATTTTTATTTCTCATTAAAACGTATCTTTTCTAACAATTTAAGAAATGCTGCAAGCCATTTGAACAGATTATAAATTACTGACCAGAAATGCAAAACACAAGTGAGCCTAACCTGTATATGCCTTCCTCAGTAAAGTACTCTGTGCCCCTTTCATAGAAATTCTTCTCCAGAAAATTTCACTGTGGAAGACCTTTATTAATCAAAGAACAACAAACACTCTCTATTGCTAAACATTTACATATATACATAAACAATTGTACTCATTTTAGAAGTATTGTCCATAAAGGCAATTCTCTATTCTTCAAAAAATTTTGATTTGCTTTTAAAATTTCCTTTATTTTTTACTTTGTAGACTGGGGAATTCAGGAATTGTGTATCTGTAAATCGATCCCCTCGCCTTAATTTGCTATAAAGAAAAGAAATAAAAGACATCAGGTATGAATATCATCCAGCACCTATGCAACAACAGCAAAGTAATCATAATAATTCAAACGGTAAATAGCATTAATGAAAGCTTGATACACTAAAGAAATTAAATTTGTGGAAAACAAGTATGTCTGAAAAGGCAAGACATAGATAATTACTGCTTTCCAAAATAATGCTAGAAATATTAGTCTTTTTATGTGACCTCTATCACATTAGGATGCAATATTCCTATAAAACAAAATTCAAAACTTATTTAAACCAAACACTTAACAGCACCTATTCAGGACAGTGTAAATCTAAATAAAAAATAAATAGGAGACAATAATTTAAAATCTTGACTGACATCAACTTTTTTTTCTGTTATTAGTTACCATTTCTCAGAAATACAGAACTATATCATTTGGGGTAAAAGAGTGGCAATGTGTCAATATATAATACTACAGCATTTTAGCATATAAGTCAATTAGTAAAATAAAAGTGTGACTAATCCCTTTCCATTTTTTTAGTAAGTTATCTGGCATAAATATTTCTGAATTGCCAGTGGTAAAGTGAAGACTTCCTACATTACTTTTATCTCCTACCTTTTCTCAGTGTCACTGCTTCAACTGTTAGCTTACTCACAGAAGTAAAAAATACTTTGAGGTTGTATGAGAACAGTGCTCTAATTTTTTTTCAGTTTGTGCATTTATCTTCTCCTGCCACAGTATTGCCAGAAAAAAAGGCTTTTTATGACTTTGTCATAAAGTAAGTTGCTATAATCCTTTCATTCTCAGCACTGTTCCAGGGAAGCCTTTCTACTGTCTTTACTTCATGAATACACATCCTACTAACACACCCTCAACTCAGTGGAACTGTTACTTAAATTAGTATTATACTTTAAAAAAATCCAAACCAAACAAAAAAACCTCAACAACTTTCTGGCAAAAACTCACAGAATATTTTCAGAAGTAATGAACATAAAGGTCCGTTTATATTTAGATCTATTAATGTAAGAGTAAATATATTAGTTTTCTTAATGAAAGTTTGGGTTTCAAATCTTTTAAATTTTAGAAGTTATTTCAGAATTTATGTCCTGTGGTTTAATAACCTATAAAATCCTGTGCCACTAAATTTGCTAAGAATACTAAGAGGCAGATTACTTAATAAAATGTAATATCCAATATAACTATTAAATTAATGTATCTTAAATGATTTCTTATATTACATAGAGCTAGTTAAAGCAAAACTACTGAATTATATAATATTAGTACATCAATTTCCTTTCCATTTGACAAGATTACAAGGACATTATTATGGTATAATTTACCTTCAAGTATAACATTCATAATTATTCATGTCTAAAGGGGTTTATATAATGATAAACATTAAGATTCACTATTATTCTCGATTAGTCCAAACTGTATTTTAGAATTTAACTACTATTGTTGTCTTACTTTGGCACTTGGAAATTCTGTCACACTAACTGGAGAAGCTTTATATCGACACTGAAGTATCTTTGCAGAAGAGATTTGTGATAGCTCAACTGTTGATTTGGGAGTTTAATAACCAATCTTTACTGGGGGCAGTTATGTAGGGAAAAGACAAGAACAAAAGCCCCACTTTATGTGTACCTACCTGTGCAGATTGGGTTCCTTGTAGCAAATAGTGGGTCTGCTTCGTCTCAGTGGTACTGCTGAGTCTTCTAAAGTTTGGGGGGATTTAGGTACAGAAGTGTGAAATTGTATACTAGTATTTGTCAGATCTTGGAAAGCTTTTCTCCCTGTAAATACAGTAGTTTATATACTTAATTTTAAATATTTCCTGAATCACTATGTAAATTTCAATTAATAATTCTTTTTAATATGTCTTTCTTAATTCAGGTACATTGGTTACTGCTCCTACACTAAAGATACTCAACACAAAACGGGATAGATGATCAAAGAAAATGCTACCAGAGCAGCTTTCATCCTGTACAAACTTGGAGCTGTTTGAGGTCTGCTTCAGCTCACGGGACATTTCAGAGAGCCCTGTGGCTGCCCAGGACTCCCTTATTGCATTTACAAAAGTAACAATGCACACAGCTCCTGGCCTTGAACACAGGGGGAGGACACAAATGTACAATCTGAAGAGTCAAATCATACAAGTGTTTTTTAATTCTGCATTTTCCAGCTTTATGCCTTCTTTTTGAGCCTAGGTCTAAAAAATGAGCATAGCAATCTTTCAATTCAAGATTTGGATTTGGATGTAGGATGAAAACTTAACTGTCTTTTGTACTATGCTTAAATAGATGAAGATCAAATAACTACCTAGCTTTTTATGCCAGCAGTGTTTGATACTGCTGATCACAAGGGCTTACTAATTTACCATTAAAGTTACTAAAAGTATAGGATCCTTTTTCCACTTTCCAAAGAAGGAACTGAAGACGAGAGGATGCAACTGCAAATCACAAAGACTGATATCTCACACAATGCTCTCATTCTGCCAGTGTTCCTCTTCTGTGCTGATGTAAAACAGGAGATTTTTTTGGCCATTGTGTCCTAGCATTCAAATGAAGCCAAGGCAGTATTAGCTTAATAGTTTGGAATTCAAAGTATTTATTTGAGCTAGGATACTGTCTAGGTGTTGGGGCTTTCTCAGACTATGAAATAAACAGCAACTAGTTGAGAACAAGTATGTTTACAAAATAGATGCCTAATGTTATGAAATTTCAAAGCTATGTTCTAAACTATATTTAAACTCTTGTATAGAAGTGTTATTTATTTCCATCAATGCCGTTATATTGCATTATAATGACTGCATTTATTATAGAAGAATTTAAACCTATCTTCCAGACTACATTAAAGTTTTATTATGTTCTTAATGTATCTTACTTAAAAAAAGAGATTGTCACATCAAAGTTGGCACATGGGCAGGTTATAGAAAAACCTACTCAACATACTTCTTTTAGATATAGAATTCCTGTTGAGTTGCAGTGTTTCTAAAGAAACAAAAATGAAATCTTTAAGTCCAGCTATATTTTCCTTTTAAGAACGGAACAGTGTAGTCCTGTCTTGTTTCCCCAGGATAAAAAGCTCAAGCTATTTTATCTTTCAACCCCTAACTTTTTGAATTTAATGGAATTCTTCAAAAAAAGAATACATGTGTTAACTAAAATTTCTTTTCAAGAATGTAGACTATTTACATCTGCCCTACTAAGTATCATCTTGGGATATATTGAAAAATAACAAGGATATTAGTCACCACAGTCTAAAAAGATATTGCGACTGATACATGACATAGATGATTTTGGTGATTTTCATTCTTACCTTTTTCCACTCCTGTTTTATCCGCTCTAAATAAGCAATGAGAGGATAGAATTAAGAGCAGACATGCTACCACTATTTCAGGCACTACCTAATTCAAAATGCCTTGCTTTTTCTAGCCCACACACTTACCATGACAAGGTGTCAGAGTATTTTTGTTACTCTGTTTAGAAATTTGATTCATATTTTGTTCTGCTTTTTCGGGATCCGGTGCTTCATTACGATCATTTTGCCCATGGATTTCAGAGCTTTTCAGTATAGAGAAGTTGCTGGAAGCATAGTGGTTATCAAGAGCCGGGAGCTCCACATTGGAAAGACCTTCCTGGGAAAAGCTATCTGCCTTAAATGGTATATTCTTACAGCATTCAACATCAATCACAGGCTTCAACCCACTCACAAAGGAATTCATTTCATGAGAGACTTCCTGTTCATCCAAAATATTCTGACCCCCCTGATCAAAATGCCTGAAATAACTTTTTTCTCGTCTAGTCTCAGTAATATCAGAACTAAACCTCTGTTTCTGCTTCACATGCTTATCAGGAGAATTACTTATGTGGGAGGTTTTATTTGCCACTGCTGAGGAATCTACCTTCTTTAACCTGTTAGCATCATCATCAACCTGTTCTTTAGCTGGTCGTGTATTCAGACGTACACCATTCTGAGTAACTAAAGCTACTTGCATTTGCTGAGTTACAGTTACTTTCTTTCCAGCCTCTGCAAGCAATGAATCCTTGTTTTTTAATTCTTCATTTTTACAAGCTGAGAACCGTGTAAGATTGTCCTTTGGTATTACACACGCTTTCCGGCTGGCCTTTGCCAACGTACGCTTCAATCTGCCCGGTGAGAAATGGCTGCCCTTTTGGTCAATCTTCTGATTAACTTGATGAGGAATGTCATTTTCAGTTTCTCTGCCTTGTCTGTAACTACTTTTTTGGTTGTTTTTTCTCTCTATAATATTCTTCTGGTCTTGTTTGCTCTTGCTGCTGTCACATTGGTTTATCTCTGTTTGAGGTTTTGTTGAAATATATTCTCCATCCTGGCTATTTTCCTCTCTACAGGATTTTGCTGTGTTTGCTTTGGAAAGGTTTTGAGAAGTTTTTCTCTTTACTGTTGGTTTGCTATCTTTCTCATCTGTATTCAGAAAATCCTCCTGTAAAGGCAATACATCAGAAATGTTATCTTGGAATGGTAAATGTTCAGCACAATAAACTTCTGGTGGGATCCTGTTAACAGATGAGCTTGAGTCTGGTTTTTGCATTCTGCTTTCCATTTCTCCAAACATTTCTGAGAAAGTTCCTTTATTTGTCTCTTGTTTTCTTGGACTCATTACATTAACCTGGTATGTCCTCCTGGCATCCTTAGCTTTACTTGTTCTACTCTGTTGCTCTACAGAATTTCCTGTAGGTAGCTGTTCTGTCTGACTTTGGAACAGCTGAGTTTGTGAATCAGTAGTTTCACTATGATCAGCCCTGGAGTGTCTTTCTTCTGCATGCAAATTTGAATGGATTTCAGTCTTGCTTTTAGTACTTTCTTTATCCTTCTTAGAATATTTTACTTTTCTGAAGTTTGGTAATTTTTTGTCATAATTGGCATTATTAATTTTATTTTGGTGCAATTTATAATTGCCTTTTGCTGTAACTGTGAGTAGTTCACTTGCATCACTGGCAGTCAACTCCATATCAGCATCATAAAGAGTTTCTTCAGGCTTCATCTTGTCAGTGAAAAGCAGCTTGTTAAAGTCTGTCTTATTTTCACTGTTAAATTTAAGAGGTGAAAGAATAATGCGAGACAAGTCCCTTGAACCTTCCTGCAAATTCCTATCATTAATGTTGCTGCTACTCTTGATACCATGATGAGGCAGATTCAATGACTTACATTTTATATCAAAATCCTTTATATTAGGTTGAGTTTTTGACTTACAAAGCACTGCATTTTTCTTTCTTTCAGTCACATTTTCATAAGATGACAATGAACTACCATGATATTGTTCTGTAGGCTCCTCAGACTGTTCTAAGGGTTGTGTATTTTTTCCATGGGTCAGGAAGGCATTATTGTAACTTAATTTTGCACACTGTTGATTTTCTGCAAAGACAAAAATTTCAGTAGCTTGGGGAAAAGAAGAATAGAGTGGAGTTATCTGCCTAAAATTACTGAAGGCTGAACCAGAAGTATGGAAAATTGCACACTTTTTTTTAAACTGAATACACACATTCTATGGTTGGTCCTTAAAAATTTAGTAAACTGAAGCTAATTTCATAATTTACTGAAGGTGTACTTTTGAAATTGGACATAAATAAAACTATTTTTCTATAACTACTTCAGCTATTATTTGGTTATCTTAGCTATGTAATTTCAATGAATATTATTCTATAAATGATTGTCAGGACACCTATACTTCTGGATGAGCATTTATTTTTTACTAGTTTATTACAGTTTAGGAATCTTACTATACCTTCAGTATTGCATTGAGTAATGAATTATTAAATAATAATTCTCAGAGAGCTTGAAAAATAAATCACTTACACAGAAATACATCATACCTTTTGAAAACCTATTCTTGTCAACCATTGGTTCTGTTTCAATTAACTTTTGATTATTTGTACCAGAAGGCCAGAGTGATGCAAACTTGACTTGATCTGAATGCATTTCCTCTGTCAAATTAGTGGTACACTCGTAAGAATTTGATGCTCCACCCAAAGAAGGGCTTCCTTGCTGCTTTGCATTAGCTGTTGCAATGAAAGGAAGCTTTGCTGGCAATTCTACAGATCTGAAAAGAGAAAATTCTACTGTGAAGATTTTTATTACATTTTCTATCATGACATTCAATTGTTTAAAATGTTATAATAGTAACATTATTAATAAAATATATAATGTATAATAAAATATAATAGCAGAACACAAGAACTCAAGTATGATATCAGGTTCTGTGTTGGGGCAAATGTATTTTTGATGATAGAGAATTCTGCTTTGGGCTGGTGAGATCACATGAAACAAGCAGTGAGTTACTCAAACACAACTTTTGCCTACCATTCTCTCTAAATTCCGAATTGCAAACAGGTAGTTTCTGGAATAAACAGGAAATTGTTTTCTCATTACTTCAAAACTACCTAGGACAATGTACAAAGATTAGCTGTAAAAGAAAGCCACAGACACCAACCACCCTTGGCATTTAATACAACCACCTACCGAGCTGACCGAGCTGCACTCCTGAACTCACCACCAGTGGGGCTGCTTGGGCCAGCTGACAGGGGAAAGGAGCTCTGGAGATCCTTTCAAAAGAACAGCAGGGAAATACAAATAGTTAAATATTCTCTTACATTTTAAGTATTAGAAATATCCACAGCGAAAAAAAACCCACAAAAATGAATGGGAAAAAAACACTTCCACTGATGCAACACACATGTATTCAAACACATGCAATAATTTTAAAGCAAAATATTTTGTTACAAAATTCATCAAAATACATAACTTACTTTTGTCCCAAAGGAATGTACAGACTTTCTAAATGTAGCTATAACTCATGCACACTGCATTATACATATGACAGCACAGAGCAATACTAAGCAAGTTCAGAACAGACAACACAGTATTTTCCTTTTTTAAAAATTAATTGTATTTTTTCCATGACACAAGGACTAATATGGACTATGTTTTCTGGTTAAGTTTCCAGATGTAAGATATTTATTGCAGCACTAAGCAAGGAAGGGGGTAGCTTGCTCACTACATACTGAAGAGCTAGGCTTTTTTTTTTAACCACGATTCTTCTTTCAGGCTGATATTTAATTTTTAGATACTTTAGAAACCAGATTAAATCCTAAATTTTCAGTACAGTAAAATTCAATCTATTTTACTTTTCTGGTTTAATTCCAAGTTTTAAGGAATTGGGGTAAATGTTTTACAACTCAAATAGTACTTCAACATTGCACTCAATTTGATGCTTGGAAAATATTACCCTGGAAGATGAGTTCAATATGGTAAAGTTGAAAAAACATCTTACCTCTGAGGGACTGCTTGTTTCTATTGCAGTTAAGAGGTTTTCATTCAAAAATGCATCTATTCCAATAAGAGTTTTATTCTGCATACAACAGCAAAAAAAATTTAAGTGGCTTCTGATGTAACAAGAGACAAGATATAAAAGGTGAATCTGTGATGCAATTTTTTTTTAAGACTTAATTGAGCACAAACTCATCTCAATACCTATAAATATAAAGGTGAACCTGGGACTAAAATAGCTGCAGATATACACAATGATAGACAAAATAGTTTTAAAAAAAGCTACAAAAGAAAAATCAACTGTAAATATTATGCTGTCAGGTGTTATAACTTCACAAATCTGAGACATATTTTAAGCCACCACTTTAAGAAGTAATATTAAGTTTCAGAATAAGATAAAAGCTTAGTTTATGTGCTTTAAGTTTAAACAATATTATTTGCAGCATACCACACACGTTAGTTTTTGACGAAGTGAGATATTATGAAGGTGGAGTTTTTCTACTTCCTTCTGAAGAAAAAGCTTCTCATTCTTTAGCTTGCGAGAATTTTCTTTTTCAACACTCAAAGCCACAGCTAATGCTTTGTTATTTTGTTGTAAAGATACTTTAAACACAGATGAGTTATCTAAAGGAGACAAAACAATATTATTTTCAACAGCTTCAGTTCCAGGCCCTCTCTGTGTGAACTATCACTATATGATGACGTTTTTATCTGTAGATTCTGGTGCAACAGCAGCAAAGCCTAAAATTTTCCAATATAAAATTGTTCATGTGGCTGTCATTCTGATGAATACTCTGTCTGTTTCAAGTTTATTTCATGCATAGATTCTGCTCTAGTCTAGATTTTTAAAAATAAGGTTATTTTAAGAAGAAAACATTTAAAAATTGATAGTTTCACAGGCATAAATATGTTTACAAATTTAAAAATTTACAAATTAAAACATTCAAACATTCTCATAATAAATGTAGGTTTTGACAACACAAAGAAAAAAGCTTTATATTCAAAATATATATGCCCGCTGTCCTGATGAAAGCCTTATACCTATCTGTTACAGAATAGTTTTAACAGGCAGATTTTCAGCTAATTATGTTAAATACAATTACTATTCCCTTTGAAGTCATACATTCTAGGTAAAGCATATTGCTTCATTTTTAACAGGACTTACTTATTAATTTAGTTTTGATTTTAGAAGCTAAAGAAGCATTCCATTTTGCAGCTTGTAATGCTCCATCCCTCTTCTTCATCCATCCTTTAGCAACATTTGAGGTGAACACAGTAGATGACGATTTAGCAGTTGCGCCTTTATCCATCCTCAAAATCAATCTGTACACCGTCAAGGAGAACGTCCAAATAAATAAATCATCTTTTTGACACTTTTCAAAATTGAGTTTATTATGTCTTACAGTCTTACTATGTCAGACACAGATTTGTGTCTGAAGTTGAAAGAGTTGCTTCAGTCTTTACCTTTGTTAATTAAAACAGATTAATGAATTAATCAACACAATGAGACATTAACACAGAGAGGCAAAATACTTAACTAGTAAACCATGAAACCTGAGATGATGATAGTTTTTTTTTTAGCGTGTCTATTCCCTCACGTTAACTATCCGAGTTTACACATAAAAAAACCCCAAGGTTCTACCACTTCACAATACGACCAGAACCAGCTTNGGGCTGGAGAGGAGAGCGCCCGGCGCTGCGGGGGTCACACACGGGCGGGAGCTCCTGTGCTGAAGTATTTCAGCTGGGCTCTTACCTTCGGTCAAGAGCGTTTCAGAAGTGGGATATGCAGTAGTCATTAACCGCTAATCCACGGTTCCGGCTCTTTAGTGACATCTCTGCGTGTTTTAAAAAGGAACTGGGTGTTTGTAACTTCCCAGCTACGTATCTTTGAAAACCATTTTCAGTGCCATTAATAATATACAATTAAATAATGAAAAAAATAGCTAACAAGGATATGAACGCTTAGCATCAATTTTAGTGCACTGTGAAGAAGGGAGTAGAAAACTCCAGATACTCCACTTTGCTGTGGAGATTTTTAGGAAGAGTTTGAGGTGTTTGGCTTTCAGTTCAAAGATTTCCTTTAGGTTTAAGGGAGAAAAACATGTAATTCCTTCTCAGTGGCAAGTTATTAAAAATTTCTTTCTGGCTGATTTTGTGCTAGTAGTATCTATACACGGAATAGCAATGTATAGACAGGCATCAGGGCAGTTAGGAAGACAACAGTGATAAATTTACAGCCTAGTAGATTATATTCTGCGTGCATACCTACAGACTTGGAAGCATAGGAAGGCTCTGACAACAGAATTTGAGCATGCCCGGTTTTAATGTGGTGCAGGTAATACTAGGACTGTGAATTGCATGGAAGTACTTCAGCCAAATGCTCTTCCCCAAAATCTCTTCTAAATCCAGAAGCCCTTTAACACTCTCTTGACATACACTCTGTTTTACTGGCCAAGTGTGCCCAGTTCTGCCATTAGCTCAGGTGGACATTAATTGCTAAATTTGATCCAGGAATTGGTAATTTTAGAGTAAGCAGAATTAATGTTTTATTTGAAGATTTACAGAAATGCAGATGGTTGAAATAAAAAAGCATCAGTTTCTGTAGCGCAGTAATTATCAAAAAAACCTTACCTTGATGTGTGCCAACATTACAATATTCTATAAAGTAAGTCAAAGGAATCACACATTAAATATGAGTAGCATTATGTGAACATGGATCTTCATGAACTTACCAGTTTTATAATCTGCTCTAAACAGCATCTGAAGAGTCCCTTCTACCTTTCTTAGTGAATGATGTATGACAGAGTTTCTCAGTGTGGCCCTGAAGCTGCAAAACCCTATGCTTCTATGCAAAACTCTTAAAATACAGCTTTGATCCAGCACACATCATATACCTTTGGTACATTTTGCCTTACACGGAAACTTGGAAGTGACTGTAGCCACTATAAAACTCTGGCCAAATGAAAGAGCAAATAACCTTATATAACTTTAAAAATAGAAAATCAATCAAATAAAAGTTAGCTCCTCCTCCTTTCCACAAGGCACTGTTTTCTTTCCAGATCCAACAATGGGTTTTCATTTCCTCTAATTCCACAACAGTCTCAAGTCTTGAAGAGGCAATCACCAATTTGCTTTCATTTAGTGTTTATGTCACTACTGTGGGTAATAAATTTAAAACAAAATGTGAAGTATTGCATTTCCACCCATGGTCATACTTTCCTTTACACTTCACTGAGGAACTCCCACACTGGAACACTTCACATGTAAAAATCTCCAGTTAATTGCCAGCTACTCAAAGTAGGGAAGAACTTAAAGCACTGCCAAGTTTCACAGCCTATATATCTTATAGAGAGCAGAATTAGGGGTTTCAGTCACTTGGGATCCTATAACTGGTCTTTAAACTGAATAGAAATGAAAGGCAGTGAGGGTAAAACACACAGACTCTTGTGAAAGCTCTAATCATGTGGGAACTGAATTTGTACCTTACTAGATAGCTACATATTCATGTGTGAGAAGAATCTTGGTTAAGGAATTAATCCTGTAGTGCCTAATACAGTGTGAGCTATGACTAAAGCACTTCTGGTGGGTAGATTATAGCTCCTCTCTTTCTGGATTTTCTGATGCCCAACAAGACCTGAGCTCATGATACAGTTTTTCCTGAAATTATAGTATTAAGTATTCCTCTAATCACATCACTTCTTGCACAAGCTTAATGAAAAATCTATTTCTTAATGCCTCTTCCTCTCCATCAAATTTGACTGAAATTAGTTAAGTGAAACACAGTTGTACAGAGGATGAGTGTGTATGCCTGGCTTCCTTGGGAAACTAGTAAACACCAAAACAAAAACATTCCTGTGTTCATTTCCCAAAACACACAGCTCAAAAAGCACTTTGCTTGTGGGGCTGGTTATGCTGCACACTTCTATGCCAAGTACATGCTGTACTAATCCTGAATTATAATGATAATTCACATGGTTAAATCTGAAGTCCAAAACCTATTGCACTGTTTGTTTATACCTCTGTGTGTGTGTGTGTGTGTGTGTGCATTGACTGAAACTGTATGTATCGTTCCGGTCTCACAGTGCAGAAATACAGGAACATTATCCAGACTTTTGAGGCAAAACCAAGCCAGCTTAAAGGTAAAAAGAAGCATGGAAAGCTGCAGCTTCATTAAGTGAGTGTTTTAGAGTGAGAAAGACCAAAGGCTGTACCTACACTGTAACATCTGACAACAGTGGCCACATTTAAGTTGCAATTGCTATGTATGAACTATTCCCAGTGAGTAAGGAAAAACATATCTTTACTAATACACTTAAACTAAATACCATTATTCCACAAAAACAATCTGTTATACTTATTTTTGCTTGTTTTGCAGTAAATCCAACGTCCATGAATTAGCAGCCTGTATTGCTTTCAGTGGCATGTAACTTGTGTTAATTCATTAGATATTAAGCATCAGATACCTGGCTTCTGGGTACACCCTTGGTCAAGAACTGTCCAGGGAGCACAGGAGAGCCTTGGTGCTTGGCATGCCATTCCCTCTCTTTGCTGCAATTGGAGCATGATTAGATGCCAAGAAAAATGGAACGTGTTTATTTTATGGCTTTANATTTAAGACTGACACATTTAAATAAACCGCATTACAAACAGTGCGAAGTTAACCGGAAAGAGGCAGAGAGCGGCCTGCAGCGCCCCGCCGCGGCCCCGCCCGCCCTCGGAGCCCTCAGAGCCAACGGCCGCGCGCGCGCAGAGGGCTCGGCCCGGCGGGGCCGTTGGGCCGGGCCGTTGGGC